>CAUYQV010126074.1:0-14182 GCA_963574575.1 Galagoides demidoff
AGGTAGGTAACTGACCAAACTAAAGACTTTGAGAAAAAGTTACACATCAAGGAAATTCAGCGGAAGCTGTCACCAAATATCTGGAAACTGAGATGTGTGTAGGAAAGGTGGGGGAGTCAACATTGTCACTATTGACTCCCTTTCTTTTTGCCTTTTTTTTTGACACAGGTGACTACTTTTATTCTTAGATTCTGTCTTCTCATGGCTTCTTTTCAAGGCATATGGGAGAAATCTTTCTTGAAACTTCCTCCTTATGCCTAAAATCACACATACTACATATCAGGTAGCCCTAGCTAGTCTTCTTAAATATATTAAAGGAAATTGGAAATAATTTATCCACACATATATGGATGGATTTATTTATCCATAATAATATGTATATATATTATACATAGAAATAACTTGTCCATATATATAGATTTTGTAGCTGGGACTATAGATACCCACCACACTGCCCAGCTATTTTTTGTTGCTGGTTGCCAGGGGTGGGTTTGAACCCACTACCTTCAGTATATGGAGCTGGCACCCTACTCACTGAGCCACAGGCAACACCCCCAAAATATATTTCTTTGACATATTTTGAGATGGCTGCCACAGAAGTAAGGCTGATGCATAACTGTCTTTTGTCTATTTGCATCTATAAAAAAATCAGCATTCATACAGCCAGGTCTTGCATGAATTTAGAAAGAATTAACTGAGAGTCTCATATTTTTAAAGTCTGGAAAAGAAGGATTTACCATCTATTCTCTCTATGGGCTGCCACCTGTGAGGTTTCATTTACATAACAAGACCACCTTTACTAGCCAGGGAAGCTTTCCTCAAAACCTGTTTGGCCACTTTACAAATCCCCATTATTTAAAAATTTCCCCATTATTTAAAATATACAAATGTTACACAAAATAAATTTGTATTTTTTTAATTAATCAGTCCGCCTCATGTCAGTGATTTATTTCGCAAAACCCAGGGATGCAAGATCTGAGAAGGGACACTAATAAAAGGAAAACTTAGCTGCTGAAACAGGAAGTCTGGAGGGCCCATGAGAACGTGGGCGTGAAGTAACCTAGGTAACCAATGACCAATAGAAAGAGACAATAAATGACCAATAGAAAAGAACAATACTGCCTGGAGGTGGAGAGAGGCCAATGAAAGACTTGCAACCAATCTCAAATGGAGAGAGTATTTAAACCCCTGCAGGCCTTTGGGTCTCATCTCGCTCACCTTTTCTCCTCTGAGAGAGGGAACCACTTCCAACTCTCTGGAAGTGCTCTAAACTTTCTCTTTGTCCTTTCTAAATAAAATTTCTCTGTTACCCTGAAATTTATGTGGGTTGCTTTTGCTTTCTATCCACACTGCCTGTGCCCCTCCAGTTTTATTTTCAGTTACCACTAATTTTTGCTTTCAATTACCATCATGCCTCAGCAGAATAATGAAACCAGGTCAAATGGTTTTGGGGAACTGGGACCCCAGACCCCCAACAAGACCCTTTCTACTTATAATACCCTTATTATCCATTTTATCGCCAACTCTGCTTTCATCAAAATTATAGCTATAATTAATAGAGCACCTTACTAGCATTATTCTAAAAGCTTTTTCTACTTATTAACCCATTTAATTTTCTCAAGTACCCTATGAGGTAGATTTTATTTTTATTACCATTTTACTAAATAAAAAGTCTTAACACAGGGAGTTATGTAAGTTGATAGTGAGGAGCACAGTGAAGTAACAATTATATGGTGGTATCCGTTAGTCCAGGACAGTCCTGAGCAGTCTAGTGTAAATCTGTGTGTTTAAACACCATTGAAAAACTTAGTCACCTCCAGCCTAGGCAACTGCAGTAATCTTTTAAGGGACATATCTTCATTGGCTCTGGTCCTTCTCACATTAGATCTTAATCTGCAACCAGTTTAATGTTTTCAATATACATGTCTCCTCAGTGTAATTGATGGATTAAAATATTTTAATGGTTTCTGTTGCCTCTAGCATAGAAAAGAATGTACTTACTCATTGTTCATACTTATTTTAATAGTCAACATTTGCGTTTTTATGGATGTCCAAAATGAGGCCTGGAATAGTGTTCACCAAATGGGTACATTTTCTGGAGAGTAGGATTTTGAAGTTTTTTTTTAAAGGATAATAATAATATTATTATATTATTATTATAAAAGCAGTGGCATAATTTTTTCCCACAGGTATAAAAATTAATAAAATGATATCATTTACTTTGAATTAAGAAAAATCCCATGGAAAACAAGTTTCTAATTTAAATACTTTTAGTTGATACTGTTATAGCCTTACTAGGTTTGTTGCCTGATGATTAGGGATTGAAAGGGGCTATGGGGAAGTAGAATAAAAGTCTGGCCTCCTAGATAAGAAAGTTAAAGAGGGCCTTGCAGAAAACAATGAGGTTTTGGAAACTTGTGATCAGTTAACTAAGTATGTCCTGTTTTTTTGTTTGTTTGTTTGTTTTAACAAAATGCAGTTTCCAGTTTATGACACAAGTTGGAGTTATGGGCACAGTCACAGAACAGTGAACAGAGCAAATGAACCTGCACCAATGGACACCACCATAAAACTGTTAGGAAAGTAGCAGGTAGCAATAATAGCTAAAAAGAGAAGGAAAATGGACACGTGTAGCAACTGAGGTAATCTGTGACCAATGGGAAGTCCAATGGGACAAGAAAAACTAAAGACCTAGGGAGACCACTGAGAAGCTTTATAGATAACTGTAGGAGAAACTAAGATGAGATCCTTAATCTTGTGTATTGCTTTTGAGGGACCTCCTCTTACTCCCCCAGGGGACTCTTTTCCAGTCTTTCTGGTAAAGTTTATGTGTTTTCATTTTCCTTCAGCTGAACTTGATAGTTCTGCTGAGTGAATCAGACCATGTCTATTGATCAGGTTGAGGGTCTTAGAAACCCGATACCTGCTGCTCAAGAAAAAGCCAATCCACTCAGTGTACTATCAAGAGCAGGGGGAATAGCAGAGAAAGAGTTTAATATCACAGTTGCTGTGCAAGAAGATGATGGGAGGAAGCCCTTAAATCCTTCTCCTCACAAAGCTGGAAGAAAGGGTTTTTAAAGATAGTTTGGCAGACAGAAGCCTGGGCAATTGGGTCTACTGATTGGCTAGGGATGAATTCATAGGTTCAGGAAACAAAAATTATCTTCCTGTGCTGAGTCATTTCCCAGGTTGCAAAACCAGTTGAATTGCCTTCTTGGGCTAATGGACCAGTTGGGTCAGGTGGTCCATTAGAATGCTGGGTCTGGAAGATAGAGCAAAGATCAGTCTTATATTTTACAAGACTGATGTTTTCTATGGTAGGAATGAAGAAAGCTAAGAATCTTCATGATCGTCAGTTTGTGACTTCTGAGTGGTAAGCAATATAGGAAAGAAAGCTAGAACAATGGTTGATTTTATATTTATATATATACATATATAAAATCTCTATATAAATTATACATATTACATATATTTTTACATATATAATCACACATATTATATATACATATTTCCTTACCAGTTTCTACTTTGTGATACTTTGTTAATTTCATAAAGGGCAGTTTCAATGTAATGTAGTTGGTCATGATATTATTCACATACTTTCCAAAGGAAATGGCTCTATTTGTTTACTAGCAAGGATATTTAATTATCACAAACCTAAAGAGCATCACCTTGTTATCTTTCTGCCTAAGATTTTTTTTAATAGATAAATTTCAATGCAGGTAGATAGGAGTTAGTATTTTGTCATACCTGAATTTTTCTTTAAATAGATTTTATTTGAATGTCATTTTGTCTGCATAATAAAGTCTGAATTAAAAAGAATCTAATTATCTTAGTATCTGTATTTCATAGTACAGCCATTAGCATTTTATAGGCACTTTTAGCTAATATAAACAAACATTTTAAAGAGGAAGAATGCAGTTAAATTTAGATGAAGTGGTATTAAAGTGTGGCCAATATGAGATTAATGGCTTTTCCTCCTTTTTTTGATTGAAGGTAAAGTAAAAATAGAAATGGAAATAATTTAATCCTGTGAGTATGACCTAAACAGAGCTCAGAACATCATTATGGCTAAACTGTCTCTGTGGGACTATATTCTCTTCACCATCAATAAGGCTATCACACATAAATCACTACTTTTTAAAATAAAATGTTTCAAAAGAATAGGGGTCATGTGAGCTTTAGAGAATAGGTATTTAGGGATTATAAATATTAAAAATGTCTTTTTAATCAGTAGCAAATACAAGCTTTCTTTGTTTAAAAAAATGTTTCAATGAATTCATGGGACTTTTTTACTAACATTTGTTTTGACCCTAAAACATTAATTTATCATAAATCACTGAGAGTATTATAGAAATGCAAGTTACTGGAAGAATCTTTGGAGTCAGAAGATATGGGGTTGGTAATAAATCAAATGCATTTTTCTTGTATTTAATTTTTCAAGATACAAATATTAATATTTTATGTTGGAAAAGGGTGGATAAATAAGGATTTCATGCATCTGCTTCCACTTAGAAGTATTTACTTTATGAAGGGGAAATAGACAAAGCCAAACAACCTAAACATAAGAATATTCCCCTGGCATGATTTATCAAAACTAGTATTTTTTAAAAAGAAAATAATCTAAGTGTTCAATCAGAAGAGAAAAGTTAAACAAATAATGATGAAAGGCTTACTAGTCTTATACAATAATAAAGTAATAGTCATTGACAGAAATATATTCATGATCTATAGTTAAGTGAATAATGTATATTTGGGGTATCTGTTTTCTGATTTGGCATGTAAGAATCTTGAAAGTCATCAGCTCGTCCTAACAAGTAAAAAGCTGAACAAACTAAGCATTCAGCAGCTCTTCTTAAATCATCAGAAAAGTGAGGTCATAGGACAAACTACTAGCCCCCAAATTGGAGAGATAAGTAGATACAGAGCTTTACAAGCTACAGAACAGAAACCTAGGGACAGAAATCTCCATGGGAACTAATACTTGAATATGAAAATCTGAACTGTAATTTAGAAATTGCTAGGGATGCTCAGTATGGACACGTTAGAGTTAAGAACTCCGTGCGGACTCAATAATCCCCCCTAGATACACACCACACTTTTGACTTTTGTGAGTTTTACAACCAGAATCCTTACCAGGCTCTAATATCTGAGAAAAATCTCTCACAGCTTCCAACAGAAGGGAAAGAAAAGTAAATGTTTTTAAATACATAAGAGTATTATGTTCTCTAAAAAGGCCTGCACTCAAAAGAGAAACTATTCTACCAGAGTCCATCTTGCTGTTTTCTTGTCTGTACTCCAGCCTAATTTACCTAGGAAGGGAAACAAATACCCAACTCCTACACTCTCTGGACATTCTGTCTTACCTAAGGGAGAAAAAGTATTGAAAAGTATTGCCCAAGTCCACAGACCAGGAGCACAGGCTTACCAAAGACTGAGACTACTAGACCTACTAATAGGACTTTGGAATACTTCCCCTCAGCCCACAAAAGTGAAACACAACAGCAAGCTTATTGTTATATTAAAGAAGAAAGATATTAATAACCTTAATGCATACCTCAAGGAATACTCCCAAATATACTTAGTGAGGACAGCAGTATTCTGATATCAAAACCAGACAACAGACCACAAAAAAGAAAACAAAAAGCCAACATCAATGGTTGAAATAGATGAAAAATATTCAACAAAATACTGGCAGATGGGACCCAATAGCAAATTAAAAGGATCATACACAAGGCTAAGTGGAATTTATCCCTGATATGTAAGCATAGATCAAAATTTAAAAATCAAATATTATGTGACACAGTACATTAACAAAACAAAGAATAAAAGTAACATGATCATCCCAACAGATAAAGAAGAAGCCTTTGGCAAAATTCAGTACACTTTCATGATACAGAAATGATAAAAGGAGAACCATAGATCAATTTCATTAACGAATATTGATGCAAAACTATTCAATAAAATTTTGGCAAATAGAATACAGTTACACATTAAAAAATATACATTATGATCAAGTAGGCTTTATCTCAGGGATGCAAGGTTGGTTTAAGATATAAATTCATAAAAGTAATTCACCACATGCTAAAAGCAAAAACAGAGACCATTCTATCCTCTCAATAGATGCAGAAAAAGCATTTGACAAAATTCAGCATCCTTCTCTAAGAAGAACACTGAGGACAATAGGCATAGATGGAACATTTCTTAAACTGATTGAAATCATGGTAAACTCACAGCTAATATCATACTGAATGGAATAAAACTGAAAACTTTTGCATTTACAACTGGACACAGACGAAGATATCCACTATTGACATTACTATTCTACATAGTTCTGGAAGTTCTAGAGAATGCAATTGGGCAAGAGAAGGATATAAGGGCATCCAAATAGGGGCAGAGGAAGTCAAACTCTAGCTCTTTGATGATGATATGATCTTAGAAAAACCCAGAGACTCAATCACAAGACTCCTGAAAGTGATCAAGAAATACAACAATGTCTCAGGGTATAAAAGTCCATAAAATGGACATACAACAATGTCTCAGGGTACTGTCTATAAAACAGTAGCTTTTGTATATGCCAATAGCAGTCAAGTTGAGAAGTAAATCAAGGACACAATTCCCTTCGCAGCAGCTTCTAAGAAAATGAAATGCCTGGGAATGTACTAACAAAGGAAGTGAAGGACCTATACTAGTAGAATTATGAAACTCTAAGAAAAAAAAATAGGAGAAGATATTAACAAATGGAATGATATCCCATGTTCTTGGTTGAAAAGAATCAACATTGTTAAAATGTCTATATTACCCAAACCAATCTACAGATTTAATGTAATATCCATTAAAATATCAACATCATACTTTGAAGAACTAGAAATAAACAATTCTTTATTATGTATGAAACCAGAAAAAAACCATATAGCCAATACTATTCTTATTAATAAAATCAATGCCAGAGGCATCACTCTATCAGACTTTAGGTTATATTACCAGTCCACAGTGATCAAAATAGCATAGTATTGCCACAAAAATAGAGACATAGACTTTAGGAACTGAATGAAAACCAAGATATGAAACCAGCCTCTGATTGCCATCTGATCTTTGATAAACCAAACAAAAGCATACATTGGGGAAAAGAATTTCTATTCAATGAATGGTAGTGGGAGAACTGGGTAACCACATATAGAAGACTGAAACTGGACTGCACTTTTTACCACTCACAAAAACGGACACAAAGTGGATAACAGATTTACATCTAAGACATGAAATGATAAAAATACTAGAAGAAAGTGTGGAGAAAAAACTCTTGATGCCTGCCTGGGGAAAGATTTATAAAGCAGACTTAATTGGCAATCACAATAACAACAAAAATAAACAAATGGAAGTTAATTAAGGTGAAAAGCTTCTGCATAGCTCAGGATACAACAATTAAAGCATGTTATGAATCTGACAAAGGGTTGATAACTGGAATCTACAAACAACTCAAATAAATCAACTAAAAAGAGCAAACAATCCAATCTATCACTGGGAAAGAGACATGAATGGAAACTTCTCTAAAGAAGATAGACAAATGGCTAACAAACCTGAAAAAATTCTCATCATCCCTAATTATCAGAGAAGTGCAAATCAAAACCACCCTGAGATATCACCTATACCCACTAAGAACATCACACATCACAAAGTGTCAAGCTGCAGATCCTGGCATGGATGTGGAGAGAAGGAAACTCTTACACTGTTGGTGGCTTTGCAAACTAATTCAGCCTCTTTGGAAGGAAGTATGGACAATCCTCAAACAACTCAAAATAGACCTTCCATTTGATCCCACAATTACTAGGCATCTACACAGAAGGAAAAAAATCATTTATCAAAAAGACATTTTACTAGATTGTTTAACGTACCTCAATTTATAATCACCAAAATGTGAATATAACCCAAGTGCCCATCAGCCCATGGATTAATAAACTGTGGTATATGTTTACCATGGAATACTTTTCAGTCATAACAAAGATGGAGGAGACTTTACATCTTTTATATTAACCCAGATAGAGTTGGAGAACATTGTCTTTAATAAAGTATCACAAGAATGGAAAAACAAATCTCCAATGTACTCAATACTAATAAGAAGCCAGTAGATGAACTAATACATGTCCACACAAGAGAAAAATTCAATTTAATTTAAGTTAGGGGGAAGGGCGAGGAGGGGGCTAAATGAGAGGAGGGAGGGATATTGATGTGCTCCTACCCCATGGGTGCAATATAGGCATATATGGCACACCTTCTGAGTACAGGACGCAACTATAACAGAGACCTTATCTAACACAAACAAACATTGTAACATAATTGTTGTAGCCTTGTATTAATCTGAAGTAAAAAGAACACGATAAAGTAGAAATAGAAAGAAATTACTTCAATAGAGGTAATATTTGAAAATTACACAAGTAACATACTTTAAAATCAAGAACAAGACAAGAATACCCACTCTTACCATTACTATTAAACATAATACTTAAAGTTCTAGCCAGAGCACATAGGCAAGAAAAGGAAGTAAAAGTCATCAAAATAAGAAAGAAACAGTAAAATTGTCCCTGGCATAGATGGCATAATCTTATATTTTATGTATATATAATGAAATAGGTATAATCTCAAGTCAGGAAGTAAAAGACTTATACACTGAAACCTACAAAACATTGGTGAAATAAATTAATCAATAAACAAACAAATCTAAAGACATCTTATGTTTATGGCTTAAAAAACCCAAAGTAATGCCTATTAAATTCCAGTGGCACTGTTTTACTAATAGAGAACCAATTGTAAAGCTGACAGGCAGTCACCAGAGACTCTTATTAGCCAAATCAACCTTGAGAAAACATAATAAAGTTATAAACATTACATTTCCTCTTTACAACATATACTATATTATAAAGCTATCATAATGTAAACAGTATGGTACTATTATGAAGTTGAACACATGGGCCAAATGGAACAGAATAGAAAGCCCCCAAACAAATTTACACATTTACAGTCAATTGTCTCCAAGTCATTTCTCTAACTCAATTGACTTTTTGAAAATTGCCCCCAAAATACAATGAGTAAAGAATATCTATTTCACAAATGGTGTTGAGAAAAAGGAATCCATATGTTAAAGAACAAAGTTGTTTTCTTATGTTACACTGTATACAAAAATCAATTCAAAATACATACAGATTAAAAACTTAAATGTAAAATTCCAAACTGTCAAACTCATAGGAGAAAACCATGGCATTGATCTGATCAATAATTTCTGTAATATGACACCATAGCACAGACAATACAAGCAAGAAAAAATTGTAATTATATCAGACTAAAATGCTCTGAACAGTGACAGGGACAATCAACAGAATAGAACAACAACCTAAAGAAAGGAAAAAATATTTTCAGCCCATGTCACATATCGGATAAGAGGTTATCAGCATAATACATGTTTTTCTTGAAGTCATATGGAGCATTTACCAAAGTAGACCACAATCTTGGTTACAAAACTCATATTCACAAATTTAAAAGAATAAAATTTTATTATTAATATCTCTGCTCTCAGTGGCATCAAAATAAAAACTAGAAACAGAAAGATAAATGACAATTCCCAAGTATATGGATTTTAAACAATACATGTAAAATAACATATGAGTCAAAGAGTATATCTTAAAGAATTAAAGTTTTGAAGTTATTGAAATGAAAGTACAACTTGTCAAAAATTGTGGGATGCTGTGAAAACAGTGTTAAGGAGAAAATTTATATCATTGAATACATATTTGGGGAAGAAAAAAAGATCTAACATAAATCATCTATGTTTCCACTTTAGGAAACTGAAAAAAAAAAAGAGTAAATGAAATACAAAGTAAATAAATAATAAAAATTAGAGCAGAAATAAATGAAATTAAAAACAAGAAATCGATGACTGAAGCCAAAACCTGGTTTTTTTTTTTTAAAGATTAAAAAATTGATATCTGTTAGCCAGGATGACTAAGAAAAAATAAGACATGATCCTGATTACAAATATAAGAATTAAAAAAGAGAAAATGAACATGGATGCCATGGATATTAAAATAACAATGATAACATAATATGTATACTGCTATGACCACAAATCTGATACCTTAAATGAAATAGACTAATTTTTTGAAAGACACAATCTGTCAATAAGGAAGATGTCTATTTCCTTTTATGAAAGAAAACAGAGTTACAAGAATGAAAACAATAGGCTTATATCTATTAAAGAAATTGAATCAAAATTAATAACATTTCAAAACAGAAAGTGCTGGAACTAGATAAGTTACCAGTGAATTCTATTATACATAAAAGGAGGAAATTATACCAATTCCCTACATTCTCTTCTCTAAAATAGGAGGAGAGGGAATATGTCTTAACTCATTCTAAGAGATCAACATCACCCCAATACACATATTAAAACCACACGAAGATATTAAAAAAAGAAAACTAGGTCCAACATTTCATATATAAGTGCAAAATACTCAGATATTAACAAATTGAATCAAACAATGCATATAAATAATTGTATAGCATGACCAGGGAAATTTAACTGAAATATTCAAAGCTCATGCAACTTTGAAAAATTAATTAATGGAACCTATAATTTAAAAGGCTAAAGAAGAAATGTTCCATGGTCATGTCAATAGATGCAGAGAAATATTTTATAAAAGTCAACATACATTCATAATAAAAATTTTGGCAAACGACACATAGAGGGAATTTTTTTTCAACTAAATAAAAACGTACAAAATACACACACACACCGCTACACACACACAAACTAACATCATACTTACTGCTGACAAAGTGGACACTTTCCTACAAAGATAAAGAAAAAGGCAAGTGTTCCCTCTTACCATTCTTTTCAACATCATCCTGGAAACCCTAACTCGTGCAATAATATATGAAAGAGAAACAAAAGATATACAAATTAGGAAGGGAGAAATTCAGAAGGGGAAATTCTCTTTTTTTACAGATAGCATGATTATATATATGAAAAATCTAAAATAATTGGCAAAGTTTTTGGAAACTAGTAAGTGATTATAGTAAGTTTGCAGAATACAGGGTAAATATACAGAGGTCAATTATTTTTATATATGCAATTAAGAAAAGAAATTCCAAATTAAAAACACAATAGATTTACATTAGAACCCCCAAAATGAAATACTTAGTACAAATCTAACAAAATATGTACATGATCTATAGGATTATGTATAAAACTCTGATGACAGAGATCATAGAACTGAATAAATGGAGAGATATTCTATGTTCATGAATAGGAAGACTTAGTACTTTCAAGAGATCACTTTTTTCCAACCTAATACATAGCTACAAGATAATACCTATAAAAATCTCAGTAAGCTGTTTTGTAAATATTCCCAAAATGATTCTAAAGTTTCTATGGAGAAGCAAAACATCCAGAGTAGCCAATTCAATATTGAAGAAGAAAAACAAAGATGAGGGACTGACAATACAGAATTTAAGACTTACTGTAATGCTATGGTCATTAAAATAGTGTAGTACCAATGAACAACTAGACAAATCAATGAACCAGAATAAGAAAACCTAGAAATGTGTCTCCTTAAATATAAATATTGCAAAACATTCTCTACATGTTAGCCATCTTTTTTTTTTTGTAAAATTTTGTAAAGAATATTTTGTAAATAAAGGTACATTTAACTTCAATTTCCCATTTTCCTTACATATGGCAACAGGTGGGATCACCTATAGTAAACTAATCTTTGACAAAAAAGCAAAAGCAATACACTGGACCAAAAAATAATCTTTTCTACAAAGTGGTGTTTGAACAATTACACATTCATAGGCAAAAAAAAAAAAAAAAAAAAGGAATCTAAACACAAACTTTAAACCCTTCACAAAATTTAACTCAAACTGAACTATATATATAAATGCGAAATGTTAAACTATAAAACTAGAAGGTGAGAGAAAATCTATACAACCATGAGTATGTCCAAGATTTTTTAGAGAAAGCAGCAAAAGGACAGTTGATTACAGAAATAATTGATACACTAGATTTCATTTAAATTCAACACTTCTGCTCTGCAAAAGACATCAAACAAGAGAATGAGAGGCAATACACAGACTAGGAGAAAACATTCGCAAAAGACACAAATAATAAAAGACTATTGTCTAAAACACTAAAACTCTCAAGGTCAACAATATAAAAATGAACAGTCCAAAAAAAAAGCCAAAGATTGTAACAGATATCTCACCAAAGAAGATATAGAATGGCAAATGAGCAAGTTAAAAGATGCTCCATATCACATGTTCTCCAGGAAATGAAAAGTAAAACAATGTGATTCTACTCGTGTCTACTATAGTGGCCAAATCTGGAACAGTGCCAACACCATATGCTGGTGAGCACGTGGAGCAACGGGAACTCTCATTCATTACTGAGGGAAACGAAAAGAGTTATAAAAGAGTTATAGCCATTTTGAAGACAGTTTGGTGGCTTCTTACAAAACAAAACATACTCTTAGCATATGATCTAGCAGTCCTGCTCCTTACTATTTATCTGAAGGAGTTGGAAACTTATGTCCACACCACGCACACAGAGACACACAAAATCTGCATATGGATGTTTATAGCGGCTTTCTTCATAACTGACAGAATTTGGAAGCAACAAAGATGTCCTTTAATAGGCGGATGGATACATAAACTGTAGTACTTCCAAACGATAGAATATTAGTAATTTCTAAAAAAGTGATAGCTAGAAAGCCATGGGAAGACATGAAAGAAGTTTATAGGCACATTACTCAGTGAAAGAAGCTAATCTGAAAAGTCTACGTAATACACAATTTCAAGTATAATGCATTCTTAAAAATAACAAAACTATGGAGATTAATAAAGGAGTTATTCGTAGGGGACAGATGAATAGATGGGTCACAGAGCAGTTTGGGGTAAGTAAAATTATTTTTTTGACACTATCAGAGTGGCTACATGTCATTATGGGTCAACATATATAGAAGGTACATCACCCAAAGTGAACTGTAAAATACACTATGAATCTTGAGTGAAACGATTTGTCAATGTAGGTTTATTAATTATAACATATGCATCACTCTCGTGTGGATGGGATCATCAACATAAATTCATTTACATGGAAATAGAGAGCAGCCATTGAGCTGGGAGTATACCAAGGGATGGGCAATTTTAGTGGGGAGGAAAATCAATAATTCATTTTGGTCATGTTAAATTTAAGATGTGACCAAAATGGTCTTAAAATTCCCCTCAGTTTTACTAAAATTTAAACAAGTTTCTCTCTAAACATAAGCCCCTACTATTCTTTTTTAACAGAGCATTGATTTTAGATAATTTGTAACAGAAAACTTTCTCTGCCTCTTTCAGATGCAAATCTTCCACAACCCAGAAATGTCTTTCCTAAGGAAGTGGGAGGTATCCCTTTGAAATCTACTCACAAAGGAAGAAAGCATTTAGGCTCATCCATGATGCTCCAGATGACAGTGTTTCATTTGTTTTCATGACTGAGTATGAATGCCAGTGTGTATATATACACTGCATTATCTTATCCATTTATCCATTAATGGATACTCCAATAAATTCTGCATCTTAGTTGTTGTGAACACTTCTGTGATAAACATGGGAGTACAGATATCTCTTTAACATTCCGATTTTATTTCCTTCCTTCATATATATATATACATATACACACACACACACACACATATTCCCAGTAATGAGACTGTTGCTCATATTGTTAACCCACTCTGAGAGTCCAAACATCGCTGCAAAGGCACGAGGAGGGGTTTTATTCATTCAAGCTCAGAGCCTGGGCTGCCCTTTAAGAAAAAGTGGGAACAGCCCTTACAGACTATTTAGAAAGTCCCTTTATACCTCTCCCTCATCCCTCCTATTAGACCATCCCACCCCATCCCCTTATTGGTAAGTAAACCATGTCTGTCCTAAACTGACAGGTACAGGGTGGTCATGTTCAGGGTTGATTGACTCAGGGATGAGTCTTCTTTGTCTCAGGTGAGCGAATGAGAAAGAAGGGATAAAGGTTGCAAGTGGGGCATGTGCAGAGTAGAGTGGCGAGTGCAAAAAGGGGAGGGGGTCGCAAGTGGGGCGAGTGCAGAGTAGAGTGGCGAGTGCAAAAAGGGGAGGAAGTCAGGATGTGGGC
>CAUYQV010126075.1:0-12907 GCA_963574575.1 Galagoides demidoff
GGCAGGCGCCTGTAGTCCCAGCTACTTGGCAGGCTGAGATAAGACAATTGCTTAAGCCCAAGAGTTTGAGGTTGCTGTGAGCTGTGATGCCATGGCACTGTGCTGAGGGCAATATAGTGAGACTCTGTCTTAAACAAAACAAAACAAAACAAAACCTACAGCTGGGATTATGGGTGACCCCCGCCACCTGTGAACTCAGACACATCTTAGACACTACGTGGAAAAAGAAATCAGCAGCCTCACTCCTTGTGATGTGGAACTAAGGCTGCGTGTGTGTGTTTTGCCTGCTATGAGGTCTACTCGATGGTACTCTTGGGTGTCTACCTTTGTGTCTCCGTTTCTTCCTGGGACTGGTGGCCTGTTATGAATGTCACCTGTCTGGGCGCACCAAGCTGCCATCTTCCTCATGGAGAGAACTGCATCCTAGTTTCTAATCCTCTCTGGCACTAGTTAAGACCCTGCTCAGTGTGAACAGCTTTTGCAGAATTAAGATGCAGGTCATATTCAGAGAGGGCCTACACCTTTAAAGATTTCCTAGATGTTACAACCCTCACGAAATGGCAAAACATAACTTTTAACAAAAATTTTCAGTGAATATAGGTTGAGTTAATAGAGTACAATCAGAACAATGTCCAGGACAGTAAGGATCCAATAAATGTTATAATCAATGTTATATACTTCTGTAATTGCCTATAGTTTCTGCTATTATTACCTTTACCACTACTATATGCTAGATGGTATGCTTAGTGGTGGCAAGAAACAATCCTTGCCCTCTGGGCGCTCAGTCACAAAGAACAGATACACACAAAGCAAAGGAGAGCGCTACATATATAAAAGAGACTGTGGGAAAAAGGTCCCAGCCTAGAACAGGTCAGCTGCTCTGAGGAGTTGATGTCTGATGTAGGTCAATGAGGAAGATCTTTCAACCGACATTTTCTAATACAACTCTGCTGCCTCCTTAAATGAGAGCACCTCATTCCTTACCACCGAAGGTCACCATTCTGACCACGTTCTTCCTCCCTTTCTTCTCCTAGCTGTTGTCTAACTGTACCTCAGATTCAATGCAGAGAAATGATCTCTACCCAACCCAACCTCTAGGGCTGATTTCCTTTCTTTTGAAATCCCATACACCCATTGTCTATACCACAATCTTTCAGCTAGAATTTCCTCCTTATTCAATCATTCCATGTGAATGGAAATTCTCTTCCAGATATACTGAAAGGTCCTCAAGGAAAAGCACTGTGTGTTCAAGTCAAGCCAACTCAACGAGATGTCTGTTTATTGAACGCTTGGGCCAAGCACTACACCAAATACCAGCTGTGGCTAGAAAGAAGATTAAGACTGGGTCTGGAAGGAGAGAGAGATTGAAATACTGAACATCCTGTGTGATGAATGAAGTATACACGTGTGAGTTTTTGTACAAAGTACTAAAGCAGTGGTTCTCAGCCTGTGTGTCACGACCCCTTTGGGGTTTGAACGACCCTTTCACAGGGGTCGCCTAAGAAAACACGTATTTCTGATAGTCTTAGGAACCAAGACACCACTCCTCTATCTGAAAATAATTTTATGGTTGGGGGGTCACCACAACATGAGGAACTATATTAAAGGGTCACAGCATTAGGAAGGTTGAGACCACCGTACTAACGTATCTCTGAAGATCAGGTGACCTGGAGAAGGTAAGGTGGTGACTAAGCCAAGCTCCTGTCTGGATGTGCCTGGTTCTGTCACTTTATTAGCTGAGTGCTCCTTGGCAAGTTACTCTACCTTTCTGTGCCTCACAGTCTTCTCAGCTGTGAAATGGAGCTAAGAATGGTACTTGTTTCACAGTGCTGTGTAAGGATTAAGCGAATTCCTATGAAAAGTTCTTTGAATGATGCCCGGCAAATAGCAAGTCACAGTAGCTGACCCAGCACTATCAACATCTTCAATGTGCTGGATGTCTCCACTCCCACGGCTCTTTCGCCACACTCCTCTAAGATGTTGAAAGTAAACTGAATGAAGAGTTTCTGCCAAATGAGCCGACATTTTAATACAATATATCCTTTTACATTATCATGCATTTGTTAATTTATCTACTTTTATTTTAGAACGTCCTTTGTCCTCAGCTGACATCAAGTATTACTGTAATTTGCCTCCACCTAATGAATACTGTCAAAATAGTAAAATCATGGAAACCCAGTACAATCAACTGGTGAGACAAAAATTAATCAGCTGAGACTTGGTCATTCAACGTCCCTTGGAAGCCAACAAATCCTGAAAATGTAGTATGATAAATCTTAAAAAATGGTATATGGAAAAAAATGTCTGAAAGAATATATGATGAAATGTTACTGCCCGTCACGTTCAGGTGATGTAACTGAACATATGGGAACTGGTAGTAGAGAATCAAGGACAATTACTGGGATTTCTGGAGAACAGTTATTTAGCTTGAGCTTCTTATACTTAGTACCCTTCAAGAGATCAAGTAATATTTATGAGGTCAGTAGGATGGATGGCAGTGAGGACGTATAAATTTGTTTATTCTACTTGTCAAACTGAAACGAATGATGAGATAAAGTCCAGAGATCACAGCATTTGAAAACGGAACTGGAAGACTTCCAATTGCTCAACTTTACAACTGCAACGTTCCACTTTTGGGTAAGGCAGAGGTGATGACACCATTTCAATCCCTCATTTTTTTCTAGATGTATTATTTTAAAAACAGTTACAATATTTCTAACTTCTCAGATCCCTTACTAGGTAATGAACCATACATTCATGATGTGTCCTCTCCCACCTCCTCTCATTTCAGAACACGAAACAATAAAGAAATGCCTGCCTAGAATGAGAGACTTTAATAACAGAATAAAGCTAGCTCTAATACCATAATTTGTTCTTATAATGCTTCTCAAATCCTCAAAGGATAAAAGATAAAGACCCACTAAAGATGTCTATTTTGGGATAAAGCCCAGCGGAGGAGGAAGTACCTGTGTGACCGAGTGAGCGCAAAGCTGGGCACATCTGTGAGCGTCAATACCGTTCTGAGACTCTAAGGATTGCAGTGCACTCCCTCCCTCTGCCCTGGATTTAATCCAATGTGCTACTTCTTAGGATTTACTCAGCATGGTAACTACAAAATTACTCAGAAACTTGCTATTGATTAAACATGCTATTCTTCCTTTTTACGTGCATTTAATAGAGAGTATGAAGATTTATGTTTGATCTATTTTAAAACTATTTTTTATATGCACCCATGTTTAAAAAAAAACAGTCAAGAGAACAATCCTCAAAGTATATTCAATATGAAAGTAATTTTAAAAAGGTCAAACTCTGAGGGTGCAAATCTAGAGAGTTCAAAGATCCTATCAACAATGATGTTGGCCAAGCCCCCAAAATGTAGCTCAGCTCCACAGCCTGGCTAAGTGGTCAGAGCAACCAGGGGGTATTGCTCGAACATCCAGAGGTGAGGGCTCCAGGATTCTCCGGGCTGCAATGGCATCTGCCTTCAGTTTTCAGGGTCTCATCTGATTTAGCCTAACAGCCTAAACAGAAAACATACCCCAAACAAACAAAAAAAACGCTGCTGGCTGGCTGGAAGGAATAGCATGAAAGGGAGAAGGAGAGGGCTGGTTGAAGGAAGGAGCTAACGGATGAGGGTGAACTTCAGTCCTGGGGACCCAAGAAAGGGCACCAGGGAGCCAAGGCCCTGAACCCGCCTCTGAGCCTTCCTTCCTGTCCCCGACCTCATCCACTTTCCATCCTCTTTAAAAACCTTCCCCACATGCAAAGGAAGACACATGACTTCAAAATCAGGATCAGCTTAGGACACAGCTCTTGTGAATGTGTACAATAGATGTGAGTCATTTGTTCGTTTTGTAAACATGAAGAAATCACTCTTAAAACTTCCTCCTTTATGACATTCACAGAACTTAACAATATGTTTAGCATGGAACGTTTATTCTTTTCCTTATCCACACCCAACATGTCAAGGGGGACAAATGTATGTTCTCACTGAAAGCTCGTATGTTCCAGGACCAGTGACAATTATGAGTGAGCATGAGTGGAAGTGAAAGGGGCTGTGATGTCCAGGAGTCCTGGGTTGTGCCACAGAGAAGTGCCGAGAACTGAGAAACAGTCCAGGAAGGCATGTTATCAAGGCCACTGCCTTCCTATGGGAAAGCTTCCCAGGGTTCCAGGGGTCTCTTCCCCAACCCCTTCATCCCAGGCACTTAACACAGCAAACATCATTTGTAATCATTTGTTTATGTAGCTGTTTACCCACAAGGACAAGGATGGCTTTTATTCATCCCTAGGTCCGCAGTGAGAAGAAAAAGGCTCTTTGAATTTGCTTTAGGAACTCTAGAGGAACACAAAAAGATCCCAGACAACTGCCCTTCTGACTATGCAATGGACACGATGCTGTTGGGGTGTGGCCACATGTGCAGCCCAGAGCAGGCATCTCATCCAGACCGTGCAGGAAGCAGTGAGCCAGCACCAAGTAATGAGCACAGCCCCCCAGCAGCACAGAGGACAAGGCTGTGTCATATCGCTCCAATTCCTCTGACTATAATCTTCTTCCTTAGCTAAAAATTCTCTTAAGATAAAGAAGGAAAAAAATTGGAGAGGCTACTGTCACAGTGACTGGGGAAGATCCTCTCTCACTTTGAGGCCCTCAACCACGAGCCCAGTGAGGGAAGAGGTAAGCAAATAAAGTAGGCAGGCTAAAATAAGTGAAGGGGAGAACATCAAGGAGGCCTGGAGGTTATGATGCAGGGGATGTAATTAGCACACTGATCCTTGGGGGCCATAATTAGGAACAATGGGATGAAATTAGGAGAAGGAAGATTCGAACTGTTGGGTAAAATTTGGTGAGGGAGGCATGAGCTTCTCAGACTTGGCCGTCTTCTTCACAGACTGGGGGCCATTCATCTGGGGGCAAAGCTGGTTCAAAATGAGCTAGCAATTACTTAAAGAGAATTTTATTTTTGTTACCCAAAGTAGCTTAGGTTACTTGATGACACACCGAGGTCTCTTGAATCTAATTTTATCATGCTGTTCTTTATTCCAAATTAAATAGTAAAATAGCTAATGATAAAAAAGTCTGTGACTGTTTCATTCTAAAAATATGATTCAGTGTCTAAGGAGTTCAAAATGGCAAAATCGAGAACAAATAAGTAGGAAATACCATCAAACGTGCTTCAGTTAACAACAGATTCACAGATGAGAAAGGAAGACTAAAAATAGGCCTTGTTTCTCTTACATTTCAGAACTAATTTGTTTATTTTATTTTTCAGAAATAATACAAAGATGGCGATTTAACTTAACTATTGTCAGGAAATGGCAAAAGCGTTAGCTTTCAAATTTAACCTAGTTTCACAATGACAGCTGAGTAGCAATTCTGCAGTGGTTGGATCACTGAAACTTGTAACCCTAAATATAATCAAATGTCATGTTGTATTGAAACACTACAGGGTTGGAGGCTTCTGGTTTCCTAGGATCAGGAGCAAGATTTAAAGGAAACTTATTTTCTCTTCCTCATTTAAAAGCCCGAGGTATGACTCATGCAACTTTCATTTAGTAAATGTCTTCTGACCACCTGCCGTTCCCTAAGCTCAGAGGATGGCTCTGAAACAGACAAAGAATCTCATGACAGTAGCGGTGTCACCAGCACCAGGAGAGGTGGCTGTGGAACTCACGGGTGGTGGGTGGAGGAGGCGTCTTAAAATGACTGCAGGAGGGACAATGACACCAGTGGAACTCTGAAGGAAGGGAGGTAAGATGATGGGGGGCAAGCGTGAGAGGAGCACGGTGCTACTCCAGGACTCTGGTGGCAGCCGCGCCAACAACAAGCACAAATGCCGTCTGACGTCCATTACAGGACACTAGGGAATAACAGCACCTGAAAGGCAGGTTTTCTGATATGACTTGATATTTTTCTAGGATCATCACTATTTATTTATTTAATTTTTTTTTTTTTTTTTTTTTTTTTTGGTGGAGACAGAGTCTCACTACACAGCAACCTTAAACTCTTGGACTCAAATGATTCTCTTGCCTCAGTCTCCCTGTAACTGGGACTACAGGCTCCCGTCACAATGCTCGGCTATGTTTTTGTTGCAGTTGTCATTGTTTAGCTGGGCCGGGCTCCGTTTGAACCCCCCACCCTCAGTGTATGTGGCTGGTGCCATAACCACTATGCTACAGGCGCCGAGCCGGATCATTACTATTTAAATGCTCCCTAAAATGTAAGTCACACAGAAGTCTGCCCACTGCTTCCTCTTCTACCCACCCGGCCCCCATTAACCGAGTGTCTTATCATGTGTGGTAGGTACTGAGGACATCAGAATAAGACAGAGCCCTTGATCTAAAGAACTTAGTGTTCTGGTGTCAGCACAGAGAGAGCCGTTAACAGTATGAGAGAGATAAACTCTGTGAGGTTCACGGTCGATTCAGGAGGAGGAAGGCTGATCCAAGTGGCATCAGCAGCCCATGCTGCCCAGAGGCAAGAGAGACCAGCTGCATTTGGAAAACTGTAAGGCTGGGGGAGAGGAAGTTGGGGGTTGACAGGACCCAAGGCAGGCCTGAATGACACCAGACACAGCTGAGCAGTGACCCTTTTTCCATAGCAGCCAGGTGTCAGAGCACCTTTAAAAACTTATCTTTTCTGCATGCAAATTACCAATGTAGACCGTTTTGACAACAGGTCTCGGGGTAAGTCACATTTTGTGATGGGGCACTTTGAGCTCTCCCCATTGTCTGCTCAGCCTTGCCCTTCATACCAACTGTAAATCCAGGCCTAGAGCTACAATTACGTTTTCAGGGAATTCTTTAAAAACCTTTGGTTTGAATTCAGATCTTCAGTTGCCTGAAGCACCATGATGGCCTGATGCAGTCCTTATTTTTTTCATCATCAGTTAGCTCCATCATACATACCGTACTTATCACCCATAACAAATGTCATTTAAAATTCTATTATTGTCAACAGGCACTGAATTTTGAAAGATCAGACAGTTTGTAAGAAGGAAGACACAAAAACAACATTTTTGTAAATTTACAACACTCAGGATTTTATAGTGCAGGCTTTCATCTTATACAATGTTAGCTATAGAATTGCTAACTTGAAGGCTGGGTGCAGTGGCTCACCTCAGCAATTCTAGCACTCTGGGAAGCTGAGGTATGTAGATTGCTTGAGGTTAGGAGTTCGAGACCAGCCTGAGCAAAAGCGAGACCCTGTCTTTAAAATATAGCCTGAACTCAAATTAAATCCCCATTTGACCCCACAACCCCACTACTAGGCATCTACTCTAAAGAAAAAAAATAATTTGAACATAAGGACATAGGTAGGCACTAGATTGTTTATCGCAGCTAAATTTACCATGGCCAAGACTGGAAACAACCTAAATGCCCATCAATTCAGGAATGAATTAACAAAGTGTGGTATATGCATACCATGGAATACTATTCAGCCATAAAAAGATGGTGACTTCACATTTGTTTGTATTGACCTGGATGGAGCTGAAACACATTCTTCTCAGTAAAGTATCACAAGAATGGAAAAGCAAATATCCAATGTACTCAATTCTAACAGGAAGCCAGTGTAGACAATCTAATTCATGCCCACATAAGAGAAAAACTCATTTCAATTCAAGTTGGGGGAAGGTGAACAAAGGAGAGGGGAGAGAGGAGGGAGATGTTGGGAGGCTCTCTCTGAAGGGGCACAATATAGGGAGAGAAGGCAAACTTGGGTGTGGGACAAAAGGACAGCTACAAAAAGGACTGGACCTAACAACTTCAAATATTGTGTGATTTAGTTGTTTGTACCCTCACATTAACCTGAAATTAAAAAAAAAAATAGCACAGTGTTATGAGCTATGATGATTGCACTATACCCGGGGCGACAAAGTGAGATTCTGTCTCAAAAAAAAAAAGAATTGCTAACTTAGTATTTTCTTTTCTTCTCTGTATTGCTTCTAAGTTTTGATGAAAGGTTTGCTGCCCCTGCTAAGAAAATTCAGAAAAAGACCATTGATTTCTCATTCTGCTTGGTGATTCTGAAGCAATAGATGCTTGGGTACTGCGGTGGTGACAAACAAGACTCATTATTCCTGGGTGCAAAAGGAACATAGTTTTGCAAAAGAAAAGTGGGATGGAAAGATCTTTCAGGATCTTTGATTGGAATTGTATGAGATATATTCCTAAGAGCTTTTATGTAAAATATAGCTTTTTTTCAATCAATATTTAAGGTATAAAAACCTTAGTGCTTGAGTGGAAAGAGCACCAGCATGACTGGAAGTTCCTGACTCTGCCCCTAATTAGCGAGGTGACCCGGGAGGTTATGCCTCTTAATCCATCTTCCTCGACTTTGCTCCTTCACCAGCCTGAAAATGACAGGCTGGGGAGGATGCTAGGCCCTACAGCTACAGTCTCAAAAAATACACTTCAGGATTAAATGCTTTATCCTTTTAATCATTATCAACATTTCATCCCGAAAGGAATCAGATTATCTTAAAGACAAATAAAAAACCCCAAAGAAACATTTTCATGAACAGTCACCTCAAGTGGCTCTTTACACTGATATCTCAAGGCAGACCTGTTGCCTTCAAGAGTCAACCTACAGTATTTGCAAGCCAAACTTGCACAACATCTACTTTATGTTACAGAAATAAATAGCCATTAGTAACCTAGCAAATAAAATTTGGATTTCAAGTGATGAAAACATGTTTCACTATGACCAATATTAAGTAAATTGAGCAAGAGAGATTACCCAAGTATAGCAGGTAGGTGCAATGTGGTTATTACTAAGATTTTGAAAATTGCACTTAGGAAAACTTGTAATCACAGCATTATTTTACAAGAGGCAATGAGCTACAAAGAAGCATTATGTCCAGACCTGTCATGTATGTACACAGAGAGCAAGGCTGCAAGTCAGCAGTAATAACAGAAGTTAAATCAGTGGCTAGAATGCATTTTTCCAGTGACAGGAAACACGTTTCTTTCTGCGCCATGGTCACCTCCCTAGTCCTGAGCCCAAATACTTGCCCATTCTTCCTTTCATACCTTGAGACTACAAAAACCTCAAATAGGTGAACCTCATTTTTCCAAATTATACTCATTTTTTTCCAAAGACTTATGCCAATTGGTTGGAATTCATACAAACCCATAATTTCACAAACAGTAAGTAGCCTGTGTCAATGAAAAGGGCCAGAAGATGAGATGGGGGACAAGCACAGATGGCCATATCCGTGTTTAGTGGGGAGGATTCCCATAGCTCCCAGATGACTTGCTGGTGTGTGTCTATGTTGCCAATAGGGCCATCAGTTTAAACATGTTAAAGGCTACCCAGGGGAGCGGGATTTTTCTTGGAATTATAATTTAAAGATGTATTAACCTGAAAGCCCAAACCCTATTCCAATGTAGACTAAAAGTGGTTTGCAAAGAATTCATTCAAATAAGGAACTCACATTTTCCAAAAGAGGGAATTAAATGCAACTACTACTTAATCTTCCAGGCACCAGGCAGCAGAATGCCCACCTGAAATGAGACGGTGAACCCAACCATGTGCACTTCCTTGTGACCACGTATCCCATTTCTACTCTGTAGCATTTTCACTCAACAAGGCCACCGGCATCTCTATCACTTCTCTGAATCCACCCCAGTCCTCACCACCCTCTCTCATAGTCTGACTCTGCATGGAACCAATCTGCCTCCTTGTTCTCTAACTTCCGGTTGAGGCAGTGTGACAGGAGCCAGGGGTCGACAGCCAGACCTGGGTAAAGGCTGCCTCTCATCTCAGGGAAGTCACTACCTCTCAGAGCCTTGGCTTCCCCATCTGTGAGAAGATACAACACTTACCTAGCAGGTTTTGTAAGGACTGAGTATTTAACTGAGATTCTAAACCAGTGGTTCTGAACCTGTGGGTTGAGACCCACAGAAACTGTATTAAAGGGCTGCGGCATTAGGAAGGTTGAGAACTACTGATCTAAACTAATGTGGCTGAGTGACTGTTTAGTGTGCTCAGCACATAATAAAATGCTCCACAGGTCTTCTCTTCCTTTCCTTTGCCCAGTCCCTAGATTCCGGATACTGGCTGTGTTTGCTTTTGCCTTCTGCCTCAATGCTCTGTCCTTCCTATCTCCAAAACCGTATCAGTGCTCCATTCCTACTGGGAGTAGGGTCCTGCCAGGCTTAACTTTCCCTATTCTTCTCCCTCCACTATAAGGTACTGGGTGATAACATATGGCCTCTCCTGGTGTGTAATTTTCCCAGTTCTAATCGATTTACTTCCTTGAATAGTGCCTTATTACGATGCCATATTCACACAGGTCCGTAAGTGATGTTTTCTGAGGATCTACCTCACTCCATGATTCTGTATCGTTTGTTTAGATGATACACTGACTTACCTACCCACTTTGAACTTTCCCCTTTGGTCAAACCAGGCCTAGTTCTCTATCCTAAACACCCTAAGTGAATAACTCTTATTATAAAGTGACATGCTTAATCTTCCTTCTGTGAGCCTTCCTCTCCTGTCTCACTGGGTCTCATCACCATGCCCATCATCTGCCAATTAAGCAGCCTCTAGTCATTTCCCACTTGTCCTTTCCTGAGCATAATCCAGATTACATCAAGAGTTGTGTTCCCACCCCCTCCCCTCACCCCTATGGACATCCCTTCTCCATTTTATTCCTTCATTTATAGACCAAAAATGAAGTTTTAGCTAAATCTTCACTGGCTGTCCATAACTTCCCCCCCAGTATTCTTAGAGTAGCCATAACTTCCCCCCCAGTATTCTTAGAGTAGCCTTGAGGTGTAGCAGAATGACTCGGAAGGAGCAAAACATGAGCTTAAATACTGTGTGGCTGGTTCCCCTGGGTTCTGAAGCAGGTTACTCAACCTCCCTGAGTCTGGTTTGTCATCTGCAAAGGGGAAACACCTGTCAAGAAGAGAATACCTGTCTGGGAGAGCTGTTTGGAGGATCAAGGCATTTTATGTAAAAGCTAAACATGGGGCTTGGCACACAACAGCTGTTAAAAATGCCATGATTTTCCTTAACCCTTGGGTCAGGTCCCTGCCCCTCCCCTGCTCTCTCGGCCAAGGCGATCACAGCCCTTCCCCTGGAGTAACTGAGACTGTTTGGCCTCTTCCTCTGAATTCTGTTACGAATTCCTTCTGAGGTACAAAACACTCTAACAACCTTACTGGCTGCTTCAAGACTTCTTTCTTGGTTGCTTCAAGATACTTTATAATCTTTTTTGGCTCAGTCCTTCTCAAACACACTCTGCCTACCATCTCTTCAACCATTTTCTGGGCTCTAAAGGCCCCATCTCAAGATGTCCTTGAAATGCCAACTCCCAGCAAAAGCCTTTCAGACTGAATATAATGGACGCTGTCACATTCCAACCCCAAGAAAAAACAATTCTGCTCCAGCAGGGGAGGTGGGTCTGGTCAGGGCACACAACCTGCTCCCAACCTGCCATGTGACCTGAGCTAAAGCCTGTAGGCCAGGGTGCAGAATGGGTGTCCCCGCACTCCTTCTCCTCTAGGCTGGGGAATTTGACATTCTGCGGCCTATCAGTATTGTGCTGTGTGAGTAACTTCTGTGTCCCTTGTCTCAGCACTGTTCTCAAGGGCACAGACCATTATCTGGGTAACTCACTTAGCACAGCCCAGAGCGCTGTGCTACAGATAGTACTTAACACATGCATTTAGATGACAATGATCAAAGCACCTCCAGTGAGGCACAGACAGCTGCCACTAGATGACTCAGACTTCTCTGCAAAATGGCTTAATTTAGCACCCTTTCAGTTGTCTAAAGAACAGACTCTGAGTAAGGGACAAAGTGAACTGAACACCCCTTAACTAATTTAACCTCACAATGGCCCTTTAAGGTCAGGAGTTATTATCTCCACAATACAGATGAGAAAGTACAGACACAGACAGCTTCGCCTGCTGCTCCTGAGTCAACCTGGGCGCCCAGGCAGTAGTGGAAAAAAACCTTGCACTCACTGCGAGGGTGATCTGAGCTCTAGGCAGGCCTTCGCCATTAGCCGGCCACGGGAATGGTCTTGTAGGAGATGCTTCTCTTCCTGGGTCTTATTTTTCTCATCAGGAAAATGGCCTTTCGCAGTGGCTCCCAAACCTGCAGGGTATGAGAACCCTAGGAAAACTGTATTAGAAATAAATCTAGATTCTCAGGCCCGCTCTAGGAGACTCTCACTCTGTAGGCCTGCAGTGGGCCCAGGGCACTTTGCTATTCTATAAGTGCCCTCCATCTAGAAACAAAGGCTGCTGGCAGCAATAAATTGTGACACTGGTTTTCAGTTTAGTGTTCCATTCAGACAACTTTGTCTCTTCTAAGTTCCAAATTGATTAGATCATCGTATCCCTCCCTCTCCTTAGAACTCGAACTGTACTATTTTCAAACACAGCTTTTAAGGCAGCTTACCATATTCAAGAGAACCCAAAGGATTCTGAAATCAAAGATTGGTTCATACAACTAAATAACTTCTCACAGGATCAACTAAAGAGCTAATCTTGTTTTGATAGAAACTCAAGCTAAAGTGCAGAAACTCCTCCCTGACCAAGCTTCTCATAACCAAGATGGAAGAGTGAAGAGGAAAGGGGAAAGAAAAGAGCAGCAGGCTCGCTGCAGTGACATACAAAGCAGTGCTTTGAAATAAGGTGACCAGACGTCCCAAGTTTTTAACAATTTGTCCCGCATCCTGCAGTGTTTTTAAAAAGTCCGATTTTTGGAAAGAATGCACGACAAGCTAGGGAACACGGGAGACCAGAAAGGGAATATACAGTTTTCAGCTGCCATGTGGCTATTTCACCAGGATATGAGTTTTATATTATTTTTGTTAATTTTATAATGTTAAACTTTAATAATAACAAATAATTGTTGAGAACTGATTATCAAGAACTGCTTATCAAA
>CAUYQV010126082.1:0-35217 GCA_963574575.1 Galagoides demidoff
GAGTGGTAGAAAAAGAGCATATGTGTGTCTCATATTTCTGCGCAGGAAGCAGACTTCCCTTAATTCTGCCATTTCTGGTTCACATACTTCTCCAATTTCCACTTGGGATTATTCAACAACCCCACTTCTGTCTCTGACCAATCCACGTTTGTATTACATACACACATAGTTTAATTTGTCTTTGAGAAAGCTATAAATGTAAAATATCATCACATTATTTTGTTTTTAAATATTTTAATTTAAATATTTTAATGTGTCTCTATCACCAGAAATTTGGGAAAGAATTAAATAAAGGAAAACAGAGCCAATATCTCACCTCAGAGCTTAGTCGTCCTAACCATGTGCTTTTCCACAGAGTTGTGATCATGATACGGTTATAGGTATATTGTTCAATAATTTTGCATTCTGCAACTTTCGCTTAACTTAGTGAAAGAGTTTTTTTTAATTATTGAATTTTCATCATAATAAATATTCAGGACACAGTAACCCAAATGACAACTCTGAGGGAATTAAAGGAAGACTCTCCCTTTTCTAAGCTGACACAGCCCCATACTATTGGACAAGCATAGTGCAGACTGGATTTCAGTCTCCACTCATCTCCACCTGCCCTTGGTTGGGTGTCCTTGTTCAGTTAACAACTTACAACACTGTGTAGGGCAGCCCTGACCATCGGCATGTCAACTCTATACATCCCCATTCCAAAGCCCTGAGGATGAATCACACGATTCCAGCTACGGGCCCTTGGTGCCACCATTCTACTTTTCTTCCAGTGCTATCTGGGTTTTGCGACTCCTTTAAACATCTGATAGTTGTATTAATGCCATGGGGCTGATAGGGGAAATACGGTGTAGGCACCAGCTAGACTGAAACTCCTCTTAGTATCCTTTCTTTGTCTCTCATCCTCTACTAGAGTTGGCTGCATTCCAGAATACTGTGTAAGTATATGAATTTGTCAATGAATATGATGAAATACATCTTAATGCCTGGGTTAAAATCCCTCTCCTCTACTGACTGTTGTACAACCATGGCATAATAAAACACGTACCTCCGTAAGGTAGGACCTCTGTAAGTTGACCACCCAAGGGACTCTAAACAAACTGGTCAACTTACAGACATGGTCAACATACGGAACTAGGCCTATTGTACTGATACATACATGTGGAGCATGTCTGGTCTGTGAAAATTAGGTCAACTTAGAGGCGGTCAGTGTAGGGAAGTGTTCAACTATGGAGGTTCTGCTATATTTGTCTTTGTTCTGGGTTCCTGGTATACTGGGCTCCTAAAATGCTTGAAATTCCCTGAATGATAGGAATGTGTTTTGTCATTCACAATAAGTTCCTTTCAATCAGACTAAACTTGTGCAAAGGAGGTGACTCAGAGTGGGGTCCCTGGACAGCTTCCTGATAGAGAGGATAGAGGCTGATCAGCAGAAAAGACCAAACATATGACTATGATTAGAGGGTGGGAACTTCCTGACCCATCTCTTGATGCCCCTGGGTGGGGGTTAGAGGCAGGAGGAGAGATTAACTACCCTTGGACCCACTGATGTCCTGGGAAGGCACCTCACCCGGAAAGGGCATTGGAGCTCTGTCTTTCCCATCTCCTCTTAGCTTACCCCATACATTTCTTCCATTTGGATGTTTGAGTTGTATCCTTTATAATAAACATGTAAACATAAATATAGTGTTTTTCTGAGTTTTTTGAGTCATTTTAGCAAATTATCAAATCTGAGTGGGAACCTTGAGAACCTCTGAGTTGAGCATGTAGTTGGCCAGGTAGGATCTGCAGCCAGCATCTGCAGTGGGGGAGGTCCTGTGGGATTGAGTCCATGACCAACAGGGTCTGCACTAACTCTGGGTAGTTAGTGTTAGAACTGAATTGAATTGTTGGACATCCAGTCACTATCAGAAACGTGAAGAAGCACTGTGGAAGAATGGTACGCATTTAGCATCAGAAGTGGTGACACCACACAACTACCATTCTGGCCTGCCACTGATCGTTCCCAGAATAGGGGAGATCTTCCCCACATGGTCCAAGCCTTCTCAGGCCCTCCAAGTCCCATCCCATCACAACTTCACACTAGTGAGAATGCAAATCCATTGATTTGACGAGAAACTCCCAATATACAAATCCCCAGGACAAACTGAGGGAAACAACAGTCTAAACCGTTAGGAGGAAGAGACTAATTTTGAAAAGTTTCACTGTATCCATAGGGTCTGCAAATCACATTGTTCTGCAGAGTTGAGTGGAGTCCTTTTATTCAACCACCCTTCCTTTCAAATTGGACCTTTTGAATCTTGCAGGGAAAAAGAACAGAGCCCATGGCAAGAGCTGCTTCCTTCATTACTGGGAGAAAATCAATGAGATTGCTGCCCTAGCAAAAATTCAATTAAATTCTTAGCCAAAGGCCCTCATTCTCTGTAGTTACTATCTAGGGAAAGAAGGGGAGAGAAAGTTCCTTGATCTCTCAATAACTCCAGGTTCTGCTCTTAGCTTCATCAACATTTTATTCAGATCTCAGCTGGGGGACTTCGCATTTTAGGATGTGTTTTTTGCTACCTTTCACTTACCTCCACCCACCCCACTAACTGTAAGCCCCTCAAAGACGAAGTCAACTGATGTTAAGCAACAGAACCCGCAGAGCGTCTGGCCCCGGCAGGTACGGAGTAAGTCAGTGAGTGAGTTTATGTCTGGGAGTGTCTGGGGTGCTTTTCTAATACCAACAGCCAGTTCTCCAACTCCCCAGATATCACATGGCTGTACTAAAATTTAATTCAATCCTTACACTGACACTAACTACCTGGAATTAGCATCACATCCCATAAGTTAGGGGCTCACCCCCCCCTTTAGATGTTAATCGAAAGTCTCCAGACTGCCAGAACTTTTGACCCATTTGACATAAGGGGGTTCCCACCTCCATCTTCTTAGTTCTGATAATTAGCTGTAATAGCTCGCAGAACTCAGGCAAGCACTAATTTAATACTTTTAATGTGAACCAATACAACTCAAGAACAGTCAGAAGGAAGTTATGCAAAGGGCAAGGTATGGTTAGGGGCAGGAGGTAGTTCCTGGAGTTTCATGCCCTCGGAGAAGGGGGCACCTTCCTATCACTTGGATGTATTCAGCAGCCTAAGTTTTATCAAATCTTTTTGTTCTTATAGAACATTAATCTCAAGGGTCCCCTCCCCTGCCACAAGGTTGGTGGATGGGGTTGAACATTCCAACCGTCTAATCACTTGGTCTTTCAGGTCCCAGGGCTCTAACCCAAATCCCCTCATTAGCATAAACTCAGGCATGATCCAAAGGGCTGATAATCAATAACCAAAGACACTCCCATAGTTCAGGTGATTCCAGGGGTTTTAGGAGCTCTATTTAAAAAAAAAAAAAAAGATAACAAAAGACATTTTTATTACTCATTTCATGCAAGAAATTATGAGACCTTTAGGTATTCTATGCCAAAAATCAGGGACTGGGTGGACAGGGTGGCTTACCCCTGTAATCCTAACACTCTGGGAGGCTGAGGCAGGTGGATTGCATGAGATCAGGAATTTGAGACCAGCCTGAGCAAGAACAAGACTCTGTCTCTAAAAATAGCCAGGCATTGTGGTAGGCACCTGTAGTCCCAGCTTCCCTGATGGCTGAGGCAAGAGAATCACATAAGCACAAGAGTTTAAGATTGCTGTGAGCTGTGACACCACATCACTCTACCCAGAGTGACAAAGGGAGATTTTGTCTCAAAAAGAAAAGAAAAAAATAACCAGGGACAAGAGCCAAATATATTTCTTATTCTACCACAGAGTGTACATAAGGAATGAATTAATAAATGAATACATATCTAATTGGGAGGATAAGGTCTTCTTGCAGGAATCTTGTGAGGAATAAATAAACAAAATTTTAGGAGAGCACTGAGCCCAGTCTCTTGCCTTTGTATCTACTCAATAAAATGTTAGGCTTCTTTCCATTCTCTAACCACAAAAGTTCCAGTTCAGCCTCTGTGTCACAAGTCACAACATCGTTATCATTTGTATGTTGGTTCACTGTGTGTTTGGGCACATCTAAGAAGCTCTCAGCTCCTGCTTCTGTCTGTGCTTTAATAATAGCTATTAGACATGTTATTTCATTATGTGATTGCAGTGTCTTCCACAGAGCAAATCTCTATTTGCATGTCATAAACAAAGAGCCCCCTTGTCAAGAATGGTTATGTAGCAGGAAACTGATGCAGACAGAAGACTCCAGGCACCAGTTGATTAGAGGAAGCAGGTTTATTCCAGCCGGGGGGATCTCAGAAGACCAGTGTGTCACCAAACCCAACCGAGCCCCCCAACTCAATCTCTCACCTCTCTTTTATCCACTTTTCAGGGCAAGAGTGCACGTGAGGGTCATAAAACAGAGAGAGACATGACATTATTCTCAAGGTCCCGGGCTCAAGGGGGAAGGTCAGATTCACCCGTGTCCTTGAGACCATCTGACCTCAAAGGCAACGGAAGCCTAAGGAAGTTACTAGGTTACAATCTAGGCCCTGTGCATGTCAAGGGAGGAACATACAGGCAACAGAAACACCTGCGGCTTGGCTGAGGCCTACACAGGGCGGCTAGGACAGATTCTTTTAGCTCTGCTCTTACTTTCTTGCCTCAGTTAAATGCTAAATACAGCTCTTATTTCCGAATATGACAGCTAAGTCTCTTTAAAAAAATAAAGAATACATATGAAGGAAGATAGTCTTTAATGTAGAAAGAAAGGAAAAAGAAAGATAGCAAGATAGCACAAGAATCTAGGGAGAGGGCCAGGTACGGTGGCTCATTCCCATAATCCCAGCACTCTGGGAGGCCAAGGTGACAAAGGTGGATTGCTCTGAGCTCACAGGTTCAAGATCAGCTTGAGCAAAAGCGAGACTCCACCTCTATAAATAGTTGGCCATTGTGGCAGGCACCTGTAGCTACACAGGAGGCTGAGGCAAGACAACTGCTTGAGCCCAAGAGTTTGAGGTTGCTGTGAGCTATGACGCCATAGCACTCAACCGAGGGTGACAAAGTGAGACTCTTGTCTCAAAAAAAGAAAAAAATCTTAATTTAAAAGGATATATGAAAACCACCCAGCCATTAAAGGAAGACAGTCTTTAACTCAGAAGGGGAAAAAAGAGATACATGAAACTATTGCAATAATTTAGAGAAAAAAATTGCTAAGATATCTTAACTCAAAAACAGATACTAAAACTATCCAGCCGTGCCAGTATGGAAACTAAGTTTTTCCAGATATTGTATTTGATCACTGAAAGAGAAAGCACTTTCAAGACTTAATTTTCTCTTTTGCTGTGTTTTGTTTAGTGTGTGTATGCACCATCTTTTATCTTTACTTAATGAGAAGAAAGAAAAGGCAATAGACCAGCCAGCTCCAGTGATGCTCATCTTAACCCACCAGGGTGTTTTCTCAGAAAATCAGGTGACATAGAGAATGTTTGAAATAAGTTAAAGTGACTTTTTTAAAAAAATAATGTCTAACTTCTTCAGAAAAGCAAAACAAAAACAAAACACTCTGCCCACTGACCTGTATACAACCAAAATTTGGCAGCCATAAAGTAAGCTACAGTTCTTGTGAAGACTTTAGGGTCACAGTGGTTGTTTCTCTGGGACAGAACCGCAGACATCTAAGTATTATTTTATTTTTCTTCTCCTTCTTGACGATGCATTTATTGTAGTTAAGCTTTAATTAAGGAAAGAATGAAGAGGAACAGCTTCTCTCTGCATCCCAGCAGAATTCCAGGCTGGGTCCTAGCGTGGGTGGTCCCAGCAGGAGAGCAGCCAGATTATTCTTGTAGCTTCATTTATATCATGACAATTACAATATGGTGTCTCTGATGCAGGTAATGGTTACTTGGAAGCCGGCCACAGGGCTTTCCCTCTCTGTCTGGCTTTGGCAGGATGTACCTTTCCGGGCCTTTTCTTCTCTGGGCTTCCTTCCATTGTCCTTACCCCAAATCCTGTCCAATTCATGTTGCAACAAGCCAGCTCTGTACTCCCTGGCCAAAGAAGAAAAAGAAAGGCAAGTGAATATATCTGACAAAGTCATCAGGGATTAGAAAACAGAATCTGGCAATAAATATGGTAACTAGGTAACTTGAAACTTCCAGCATGGGGATCTTTGAAAACGAATGCAATGTCAGAACTAGAGTCCAGAGCTGATTTTTGTACTATGAAGGAAAATTATGAGAGAGTCAAAAAAATTTATGACATTTAAGTATTTTTCACGGACAAATTAAATAATAGGGATATCATAATAATGCGGTCAGGTAAAGGACACGTACCCCTCTCCCCAATTTTCCAGGGATGGAACAGGCTACTACCGAGAACTCTCCTCCTCTGGAAGCCAAAAGGAAGTTTGGTTTGAGTATACAAAGAGGGCTCGCTGGAGGTTTAAGAACTCAATCCAGCTGGTAGTGTATGTGTATGTGTGTGTGTGGGGGGAGATGGGGGGCATTTTTTTCTTTCATTAAATAGCTTGAAAACTTTAATTATATTTTACCATTACACAGAGGAGAGTTTTGGGTGTTCAATCAATCTACAGGTCGCGGTTCAGCTTGATGTGCTTGCTGTTAAGAAGCCTTGATAGTTCAAGGAAGGCTTCTGTTTGTGATTGGGAGAAAAAGAAAGATGACCGCTAGATGTGACTGCTTTCAAGGGGTCACTCCTACACACCCACCACCGAGTGCTGAGCTCCTTCCGAGTTGCATCTGGGATTCCCCCTTATCCTGACAGGAGCTGTTGCATTGAAATCACTGGGTGTCTTGTCTTCCCTCCTCCCATGGCTTCTGAGCTCCTTCTGTTCTGTTCTCCCTGAGATCATACACAGGTTCTGACACATATGGGGTCAAAACAGGTATTTTTTTAATAAATGATGGTGTAAGGCCACAGGATTGAAAGATGCCTTCATGATGTAATAATTTAGCATATTGGGAAGATTCCATGTTCCGTTTTCCTGTTAAGGCCATTTGCCTAATTCCATGTACTGTCCTAAAATATAATCTTTACCAGAAGGAGCTAAAAGGACCCTAGAATAATAGTTCTCCACCTGATTAATGATCATGTTCAAAAATTCAAATATAAATTTTCTTGTGGAACTTTTGGGTAGAGATTTGAAATACTAGTGCTTTATATTACCATTGTTATTATTAAGATCCCCAGTTTGCTTTGAAACTTTGGAACCACTGCTTGGAAATTAGATAATTCAGTCCTTTCAGTGGATAGATAAAGTCACTGATTGTAGAAAGGGCAGAGTTTTCTCAAGGTCACAGTGCAAGTTAGAGGCAGAGGTAGGACTCGGATCTAGGATTCCTGTTGGTTTTTTTTTTTTTTTTTTTTTTTGAGAATGAGTCTCACTCTGTCACCCTGGATTGAGTGCTATGGCATCATAGCTCACAGCAACCTCAGACTCTTGAGCTTGAGTAACCCTCTTGCCTCCCAAGAAGTTGGGACTACAGGTGCCCACCATAAAACCCAGCTAGCTTTTCTATTTTTAGTAGAGTTGGGGGTCTTGCCATTCCTCAGGCTGGTTTTGAAGTCCTGAGCTCAAGCAATCCACCTGCTTTGGCCTCCCAGAGTACTGGGATTACAGGCGTGAGCCATGTTGCCTGTCTTTAGGAGTCCTGATTCTGATGGTTGTGAAAAGGGAGTCCAAAGGTCAAAGGGATCTGTGGCAGGAAACTTTGCTTTTTATTGATTAAGTGCCAAGAATCTTTATTTTCAATAGGTAACCCTAATATTTTTGATGCTGGTAGTTTAGGGGTCAAACTTTGAGAGACCCTGGTACAGGTCATGTATGTATATTTCTGTGTATATGTATGTGTGTATTTCTTGTGTTGTGTTTCTTTTCTTTTTTTTTTTTTTTTTGCAGTTTGGCCAGGGCTGGGTTTGAACCCACCACCCTCGGTATATGGGACCAGTGCCCTGCTCTCTGAGCCACAGGTGCCACCCTTGTGTTGTGTTTCTAACAAAGGGGAACTGCAGGCACAAAAATGAGACTAGAGCCATGTGAGGTGCTCGCACCTATACTCCTAGCACTCCAGGAGGCTGAGGGCAGTGGATTGCATGAACTCAGTAGTTCAAGACCAGCCTAATCAAGAGCTGAGACCTCCATCTCTACTAAAAATAGAAAAACTAACCAGTCATTGTGGTGGGCGCCCGCAGGTCCAGTTACTCAGTAGGCTGAGGAAAGAACATCTCTTGAGCCCAAGAGTTTGAGGTTACTGTGAGCTATGATGACGGGACAGCACTCTACCCAGGGCAACAAAATGAGACTCTGTCCCAAAGTGAAAATAATAATAATAATAATAAGACTGGAAAGTCAGTGAGCCTGCAAGTCTAGCCAAGAAAGTTTGCCCAAAGAATGTCACACTCTCAGACTTACGTGTGGAGTCACGAACAAGATGCATACCACTGAGCCACCCAACTGGAATTTATTCTCCGCATCTTATGGCACTGTTGCAGTGTGCATGTTTTGTCTCTTATTAGCCTGATACTCAGCCCAGGTCAAGAGTGGGAATACAAATGAGCTATGAGGCCAAGAAACACACACACAGAGGAAATGCCAAGAAACCGGGGCTTGCTGGTAACTGAAAGGTGGGGCACTGCTGTTCTTTGCTTTGGAATCATTCTGGCAGCCTCTCCTGCCATTCCGCTATAGCCACAGGAAAAAAAGGTAGCTGAGCCAAAACACAGAGATAATAAGCAAGCCCACCCTCAGACGAATTTCAAATGCTTTATGTGACCTTGTCATGTTTTAATTACAAGCCACATTCATCTGTGTGTTCAAAGAGAGCTAAGAACTAAATTTAGCTTCTATTTACTGCAAGCTAGGTAGTTTAAATACTTGATCTCAAATAACTTCCAGGGAGCTACTGGGATCCCCTGTGACCACTGAGACTCGGATGGATCAAGATCTTGCTAATCAGGTCAAAGAGCTGCTAGCTCTGAACCCTTGCCGACTTTATGACTCCAGGGTGCTTCTCTAATCTGTGCTGAGAAATTTCTATAGTAAGTTGAGGAGAAAAATTACATACTATGTCTCTTTCAAAATAAAATTCAAGTGAAAGATAGCAACACACGCTTCATCTCGTCAATGATCCAAACTCAGTACGAAGAGAGTAAAGGATTATTTTAAGTACACATCCTCAAGGACAAAGAAAACAGGGGAGGACATAACAGCAGCAAAGTCGGCAAGGCTGCAGAGCCGTGAACTGCAAGGCTGCTGACCTGAGCCTGCAGTGGGGACGCAGTTGGGCAGGCCGCCTTGTGCCACACACATCCCGGAAGAATCAGACGTCGGTGGTGCCTGGCACCTCTAGAAACAGGAAGACGAGGGAGATTAACAGCAGGAGGATTTGTGTTTGTATTTGTTTCTTTTTTAAGTAGGTTTAAGAAGCAGTCAAAGCCCACATTTCTTTCTCTATAAATCACAGCCTGGAGGTTTATTCTTTGAAAGGGATAAAATAAAGGATCTGTGCCCTGGTGGAATACCAGGCACAGGTAAGGATGAGGTATCCAACCAGAAAGGATGATACAGTAAGAAAGTGTATGGACTGATTAGAGACACTCAGTCCCTGACACATTCCCCAGTTGACCCTCAGAACAAGCTTATATCCTGCAGAAATGCAGGGGTCTGAAGATCCGCCTTCGAGAATCTGACTAGCCCTATGGTAAAAAGAGAGACACATCCCCCAGATCTCCCTTTAAGGAACAACTGACTGAACATCCAAGGAAACTGAGTCAAGTCCTTCAGATGTCTGCCTCAACTTGACCAGGGCCAGGCCCTTCCTGGAATGGCCTACATCCCATGACTGAGTGAGCTGGGGCAGGGACACAGACAGTTCTGCCAATGTGGCGCATTCTCACGGGCAGCCCTTCCTCCAGCGCTCCCTACCCATGTGGCGCGTATTGGAGTTTGACTTCTTCTTCTGCTTGATTCTGCCTCCTTCTACCCCACATCACAGCATTGGTTCTGAAGAAACATCTTTTTTTTTTTTTTGAGACAGAGTCTCACTATGTCATCCTTGGTAGAGTACTGTGGCATCCCACCTCACAGCAACCTCAAAGTCTGGGCTTTAGCGGTTCTCTTGCCTCAGCCTCCCAAGTAGCTGGGACTATAGGCGCCTGCCACAATGCCTGGTTATTGTTTTGTTGTTGCCATTGTTGTCTAGCAGGCCCAGATGGTTCAAACCCACCAGCCCCGGTGCTTGTGGCAGGCGCCCTAACCACTGAGGCTTATTTATTTACATCCTGTCTTCTAGAAATATCTTGCATCCCAATTTTGTCTCCAATTCTGCTTCCAGAAACCAACACACATTAGGCCCCTAGCAAGATAGATCCAAATATAATCTGAGCGATTTCCCCATGAAATACACAAAGCAACACTTCAACAGTGAAACCCACAGTTGAGGAGCCTGACGATGCATGCAGGCTTCCAGTTATTTCTGGAGAACCGCAGACCATATGAGACACTACCTAACACCATAGAAAAGCCTTTATGTGAAAAACAGAATGTAATATAAAGAGGCTGCAAAAAACATTATTTTTATCAGACAAGATATATTATATATGAATCAAAAGGGGCAGCATAAAAATATCAGAGGAACATAAAAGACTCTTAGAAATTAAAATGATGAGAGCACTAATAGTTATTGTCAACAACCCGGGCCAGGCTCAGGGGTTTATGCCTATAATCCCAGCACTTTGGAGGCCAAGGCAGGAGGATCACTTGATGTCAAGAGCTGGAGGCTAGCCTCTGTGTAAAAAAATTAGTAAGGCTTGGTGGTGTGTACGTTTGGCTATTCTGGAGGCTGAGTCAGGAAGACCATTTGAATCTAGGAGTTGGAGGTTACAGTGAGCCGCACACTAGCCTGGGCAACAGAGTAATATCTAAAAGAAAAGAGAAGGGAAGGAAGGAAGAGCTGGAGGGACAATGGAGGGACGGAGGGTGAGACTGTGGAGGGAAGGGAAGTAAAAGCACCTCAACCAAAGGAGCTGAGATCAGGTTGAGTCAATCTCTTAGTATATAGATCAAAAAAGAAAAAAAGAAGAAGAAGAAGAAGATGGAAATGAGGCCATGCCCGCCCGTAGTAGCTCAGTGTGTAGGGCATCAGCCATATACACTGAACTCAGGCTGGCAGGTTCAAACCAGGCCCAGGCCAGCGAAAACAACAATGACAACTGCAACAACAACAACAAAAAAAACCAGCCGTGCATTGTGGCAGGCAACTGTAGTCCCAGCTACTTGGGAGGCTGAGGCAGGAGAATTGCTCAAGCCCAAGAGTTTGAGGTTGCTGTGAGCTATGACACCACAGCACTCTACTGAGGGTGACACAGTGAGACAACTCTGTCCCCCATCCAGCAAAAAAGATAAAAATGAGAGAGAGAGAGATAAAATAGACCAAAAAACTTGGGTTTGAGTCCAAAGATCCAGCATCCCAGTGACAGCACCTCTAAAAAGAGAGAATAGAGAAAATGAGGGCAAAAATATCAAATAACTAATTCAAGTAATTTTCTAGAATGGAAGGGATGCCTTTATAAGAGTAAAGGGGCCATCTAATTAATAATTAATAACTTAATAATTAATAGCAAGTTGTTTATTTGTAAGACTCGAACCACCCAAATCCAGGGTGGGAGGGGAATGGAAAATGATAAAAGTTTCTGAGAGATGTAGAGAGCAGTTTCTCTACAAATGGTCAAAAATCAAAATGACTTTGGACCATACAGCCTTATCAAAGGAGGCTAGAAGGAAGGCCTTCCAAATTCCGTGAACATTAAATAATCCCGGGTGTTTTACGCACTGCATGAATCTAGATTAAGGCGAAATGTATATCTCAGTCCGGGTGATGTTTGGGTCATGACATCATGCTGTAACCTGGGGAGCTCATAAACAACAGAAATGTACTTCTCACTATTCTGGAACCTGGAAATTCTAAGATCAAGGCCTCAGGAAATTCAGCGTCCAGTGAGGGCCACCCTCGGGTTCAGAGACGTCCTCTCCTGGCTGAGTCCTCATATGGTGGGTGAAACTAGGCGCAGTCTGGGGTATCTTAGGGAACCGAAGCCACTCATGGGGACTTCACCTTCATGACCTAATCACTCCCAAAGGCCTCACCTCTGAACACTGTCCACGGGGGGTTAGGTTTTAGCTTATGAATTTGTGGGGAACACAAACATTTATTTAAACTAAAGCCATGGACACTGAAAATGTTTTCAGCCACAAAATATGTCAAAAATGTTAACTCCCGTGCATCTTTCCCTCTGGAATTTGCTTGAGGGTAGGCTCTGTGGCAAAGAAGGAGACAAACCAAGAATGGAATCCAAGGATGGCAGGTGACTAACTGCAGGGACCCTGAGGGCCCAGGAAGAGGGTGAGGCAGCAGCAGGACGGCTGTGTCCCAGAGTAATGTAGGCTCTGAGATGGCCTTGTTCAGGAAGATAAAAGTGAGAAGCCCTTTATGTGTCACAGGATTTGGGTAAGGAGGGAAACGTGGGGCGGGGGGGTGGGGGGGGGTACTTCGTGAGACGGCAGAAAGGAAAATAAACAAGGAAAGGCAAATATTAACCTCAGCAAAAGTAACAATCTGTGCCGGAAAGAAACTACAACACTAATATACGACAAGGCTTCCCTGTAATTACACATATTTACAGGTAAATATTTAACTCTATGAGTATGTAAATAAACATTGGCGTGTTTTGAGTAATGTAAACATTAGGCATTTATCTCATCCTAATTAGGTAAAACCTGTCAGGGAAACAGAAACGGGAAACTGTACGTGTCTGTCGTGGGGACTTGAGAAGGAAGTGAAAGACCTGAATCTTCGTTTTCTATAGTAGATTGCAAATAAATAAAGCCTAAAAGTGAAAAATGAAAAGTAGGATTAGAGTCATGGAAGACGATGTTGAGAAAAAAGAACACGGAGGTTTAAGTGGTTGTCTCTGGGGGCTTAGGGAACAGGATATTGGAAGACGGCTTTGGGGGTTGGTTCTAAGCCTTACAGAACTATTTGACTTCTTAAATCCTGTTCATGGATTACTTTAATAAAAATAAAAACTGTATTTTAGAAACAGCAGAGCCAACCAGATTTGCTTTCTGTGAGCACCCCATATTAAGGTGAGTTAGGGCTGCTCCCCACACGGCCTGTGCCTCAGCAGGGCACTTGGCTGCTGGAATCCTTAAAACCTGCTGAATCTGGAAAATGGTGACAGATGACACAGATCCTGCCCGTGAAATGATGGTCTCAAACAAATGGAGAGGATGCGCTGGGGATTTAGAAGGCAGGGTAGCTGCAAAGAAGCATAAATTACACCACTGTAAGTTTCAGGGAAATGCTGACACCAACCGCAGTGGGTGAGCTTTTTGCAATAAGTGTCAGCCTAATGACAGATACCATGGACAGTTGCAGAAAGTGTCCGAGTTTCCACTGAAATTTTCTGGCCGGCCAGTTGGGCTCCAACCATAGGAGGGTATTGGCTTTGGTAGGTGTCATGAGCGGACTGAGCCTCAGCACCGGGCCTGACTGCATTCCCTGTGTTTGCAGGGAGTACAAGGAGGAACAACTTGCAGGACACAGGGAGACCAGCATCGACTGACTCTCTGCAATCCTCCACCCTGAGCTTTAGCAAGAAATTTTAAAAAGCTAAAAACCCATGGTCCCTAGAGTTTGCTCTGGACAGCAGAGAATAAATTCTTTTTATCACTTCCTCCCCCTCTACTAGCAGACGCTGCTCAGAGGGAGGCAGCTGTCTTGGACCTTTAAAAAAATTATATATTTATTGAAGTGGAGTCTTGTTATGTTGCCCAGGCTGATATTGAACTCCTAGGCTTAAGCCATCCTCTTGCTTCAGCTTCCCGAGTAGCTGAGACTACAGGCATCTACCACCATGCCCACCTCCTATCATGGAGCTTTCTTACTAATGGGAGGATTAAATTTTATTCAGAAAGTTTTCTGCCTAGCTAAAAGTGAATATATATGGTGAATGGTTCATAAATTTCAGAAAACATTCCAATACCCTCTTTGGTTAGGAAAGACAAGTCTTAGCTATGGCCTAGGAGGAGGAAGTTGAAACAAAAGAGAAAAAAAGTGTCTGAACAATAGAGGAACTTTTTATCCCACTTCAATTCCCCAGCCCACAGCCCTGAAGACTGAGGCTGCTGGCTTGAGTTATTGGAATTAGGAACAGGAAAGAACCACTGGAGGGAGGGCCCAGTTCCCAGGAAATAGTACTCAGCTGGGATGTACAGACGTACAGAGAACTGGGCTGTAAAATAGCCCACCCCTGGGAATGACCAAGGCAACTTCAGAAGAGTGGTATCTGACATGCACCTTAGTGGATGTGTTTTTATTTTTTATGATAATTGCTTTCATTTTTTAAAAGATAACTCATTAAAGATAAGATTAACCTTAAAATGGGGTATTTGGAGAATGAAAAATTAAGAGCTGATGGAAAGCTGGAACTTTTTTCTTTTGAGATAGAGTCTCATTCTGTTGTCCCAGCATAGAGTATGATGGAGTCAGCTCATAGCAACCCCAAACTCTTGGGCCCACAAGCCTTCTGCCTCAGCCTCCTGAGTAGCTGGGACTGCAGGCACCTGCCAAACACCCAGCTGGTTTTTCTATTTTTAGTGGAGGTGTGATCTTCTGCCCTGGCCTCCCAGAGTGCTTGGGAGTATAGGCATGAACCAACCGTCCCACACAAAGTTAGAATTTAAAGTCGTAGAATCAATAGGAAAATGTAAGTGCCGCCCCCATCAGATATCTTGGGAAGGTATTGGGCTTCCCTCAGTCATGTAGATTAGGGACTTGAGATAATTAATTTAGATGTGAAAGAAGAAGGTAGAATGAGAAAGAAGCAGAAGCTCTCAGGGACATTAGAAGCAGTGTTTCTTTTAATCAGGAAAATAGGAGGTGATTATCTTTTTGAATGGGGGTGTCTCTGTTTGCTATTTGAGTTATAAACAGCACCCTCAAAGTACTGCTCAGAACAATGGAATTGAAGGGACATCTGGTCTACCCCATCTAAGGCACAAACACTTCCCCTTGTCACAGGTGTGGGGAACGGTGCACAGAGGTTTCCCATGTCATTGAAACTTTCAAGTTTAGATAACAGAAAAACTGAGTTATAGAAAATTCTAGAAAAAGTCTGAAAGAAACATACAAAACAGGGAGAAGAAAACTACAGAACATGAGGAAATTCTACTATGGAGAGAGCCAAGAACACACCCTGCGATGGAGTAGAGCTGCTGCCTCTGTGGAGACTGTGCGTGCGCCACTCCTGCTTCCCATGGTCACCCCTTCCTCAGGGTCATCATGTTCTAGCCGAAAAAACTACTGGTACATGTTACTCAGTGAGATCCCAGGGCTGGGGAGAATTTAGGAGGGGAAGAATCGAGTCAGGTACAGAGGTCTGGAAGAGGAGAAGACCTTGGGTATTGCAGACGACCAGACTATGTCCTCTGCTGCTTTGGATGCAGTCGGTGTAAATAATAAACCAAACAGGAGATTTCTGCCACACACTGGCCTCTGCTCCTGAAGAGGATTTGCACTGAGCAGCAGACACCATCGGTCTCCTGCTGGGCAGGGGCTGGTGGAAGGGAACTGAGACTTGGGTGGTCGTAGCCTTTCACTGTCTGCTCCCCTCAAAGCCAGCTCCACACCCTTTAATCTCAGTTCTTTTAACTGGAAAGTAGGGATCTCAACAGCACCTACCTCCAATGGGCTTTAAGGGGAATAAAGGAGTAAGTATATATAAATGCTTGGAACAATGCTTGACACATGTTCATACTGGGCTTGTTGCTATTGTTACTGTGATCTGGTGGAGGAAGTGGGAGTAGAACCCAGAGGCGGTACTAGAGAGTGGTGGGAAAGAGCAAAGAGAGAGCCAGGGAGGAAAGAGGGTGGCTGCTACGCGGAATGTCTGGAGTGGATCAAGTCCAGACTGCAGGGCTGGGTCAGAGTCCTCGCTTCCAGAGTAGCCATGGTTCTTGCCCCAGGGACAGTGGGTCACTCGTCAGGCTAATACTCTGACAAGAAATTCACACCTCAGCAAGCCTAAACCTCAGAGATGATGGCGTGGCTGCCAGTTCTTTCACTGCACCAAACAGAGGACCTTCCTAAATATGATGCAGATGCCAGGAACCAGCTCTAGAATCCATGACTTCGTGGGCCATAAGCATCATGCCCTTCTCACCATCTAACCAAAGGTCGTGGCCAGCCCACGAGGACCAGTACCAATAGTAACAAGCACAGTATGAACACTTATCATGTGCCGAGCATTGTTCAAGGTATTTATATATTTTTTCTTTTAATTCTCCTTAAAGTCCCTTTGAGATAGTTGTTGTTGAGATCCCTACTTTCCAGTTAGAAGAACTGAGATTAAAGGGTGTGGAGCTGGTTCTGAGGGGAGCAGACTGGGAAGGGCTACGATGACCCCAAATAGTCCCTCTTAAAAAATTTGTTGTGGGTTGGACTGCATCCTCCAAAAAGATGTTCATGTTCTAACCCCTAGTACCTGGGAATGTGATCTTACAGAGAAATGCAGAGTGTCTCCTAAAGTCACCCTAAAGTTGCCATACATCAAGAAAATGGGAAATTGTCACTAAAAGTGCCCTTATTTACAAAATATTCATTACGGGAAGGCACCTATGGCTCAAAGGAGTAGGGCGCTGGCCCCATATGCCGGAGGTGGTGGGTTCAAACTCAGCCCAGCCAAAAACTGAAAAAAAAAAAAAAAAAAAGCAATTGTTACAAAACTTTACAGAATATTCTCTACATGTTTGGCCACCTTTGTAAAGTTTTGTAATCAAGCTAAAATGATGTCATAGTGCAAATCCTTATCCAAGTGCTGGAGTTCTTACAAGAGAAAAATGTGGGCACAAATATACAGCAAAGGTCAGAGTGATGCCTCTATAAGCCAAGGATTGCCAAGGATTTCAGCATTCGCCAGAGGGTAGGGAGAGGCAGGATTTTCTCCCTGAGCTCTGGGAGAACTCACAGCCCTGACAACACCTCGATTCCTCATTTCTAGCCTCTAGAACTGTGAGAAGTCTGTTGTTCTAAGTCACCATGTTTCTGGGAACTTGTTACAGCAGGCTTAGAAAATCAATAGCAAATTTAACTTTATATTAATTGCCCCATTGCAGTCAGCCACAGTCCACAGGGAGTGACTTAAAGAGAACTATAATTTCAGACTTACCTTTCTGCCCTTTGGGACCATCAGACTTACACCTGTATGGCCAAAAAGGCCCTAGGGTCAGCCCAAAGGGGCCTTTTATCTCCACCTGTCCTGAAAGTACAACTGGGGGGGAGGGGAGCTTCATTTTAATCTTCAATCGGGAGAGGAAAAAAGAAATCAATCTTCAGTGAGTCTTTCCAATGTATTTCTAATTTACAGATTACAGAACTGAGGTTCACAAGGTGAACCAATGTATAATGGTAGAAAATATATTTTAAGAGATGTGTATTTGATTCTAAACATGTCCCATTCCATAATTAAACAAGCTCCCTGTGTAAAATGGCAAGAGGCATGGGCTGTTATTTGAATTAAATATAATTAATTATATTAATTAATATATTAATTTTGAATTAAATATAATTTTTCCCAATGTAGTGATAAATAAACAGAGGCATGGAGTCATTAAATACATTTTCAAAGCTGCAATATTATCCAATAACAGGGTGGTAATTGGTCCCGTGCAGGCTATCCCGGAGGCAGGTGTCTTAATCATTAGCTTATAGTTTTTCCGTTTGCTGTAGAAATCCAGGCAAGGAGGAGAGCCCACTGGAGAGTGGACAGACAAGAGGAAGAAAGTGAATGGGAGAGGCGTGTCTGTCAGATCTTGAGTCTTCTGTAAAGCAAGGCTCTGCACCGAGTCCAGGCACAGCTCTCTGCAGTCACCTGCTGGTTGGGCACTAGTGAGCAGGTTGGGCTGGATCCTGAAGACCAAACTCTTGAAAATCTTTTCTTTGTTCTTGTTGTCTCTGTGTTTGTATCACAGGGTATAATGTGATCCTCCTGGAATAAAGACATGGATTAACCAAAATTGATGCTCAATAAATAGGAGGGAAAGGAATAAAGGGATTGAAGAAGCAGAAGAGAGAAAAGAAAGGAAGACAAAGAAGAGAAAAATAGATTAGAAGGAAAGAGAAGAAAGAAGGGGAAAGAAATAGGAAAGAACAAAGTCTCGCTCAAACACAGAAGCCCTGGCTCTGAGTTGAGGCACCAGCTGAGAACAGTAGGAAAAAACAAGTCCAAACTGGAGAAACCCACAGCCATGTGCAGAACTGAATGGAGCCCAAATGCCATTTCCAGCCATAAAATACCACTCGTAAGACACACGTCAACTTAATAACACACTTCCGGAGAAAGACGGGAGTGTGGGGAACTAACCCTTCATTAAGTGTGCACGTGGTTGTGGTTTCTCAGAGGGCACAATTAGAGTCTTCACTTCTTCCTCAAACCATGCAGAAGAGGTACCAGTGTGAGCTAGGAAATAACATATCAGCCTCATCGTGGATTCGGCTGGGCTGGGATCTACTGCCAAAAGGGGGGCTCTGCAGACTTCCTTCCCCCCAGGATCTCCCCTCTACCTCAAATGGAGCCTACAAAGCAGCATGGTGACCCCCAATCTGATGGAAACTTTGGGTACAATAGACAAAGATGCCATTGCTGGGTGAAGGCAGGCTCATGAGTGTGTGCATGGCACAAGTGAGGGTTACTTTTTAGCCCTCCTGGCCCCTGTGACTGGCCAGGTACTATTTATTTATTTATTTTGAAACAGAGTGTCACTATCTCACTCTCAGTAGAGTGCTGTGACATCACAGCTCCCAGCAACCTCAAACTCTTGAGCTTAAGCCATTCTCTTGCCTCAGACTCTCAGGTAGCTGGGACTACAGGCGCCTGCCACAGCGCCAGGCTATTTTTGGTTGCAGTTGTCATTGTTGTTCAGCAGGCCCAGACTGGGCTCAAACCCGCCAGACCTTAGTGTATGTGGCCAGTGCCCTACTCACTGAGCTACAGGCGCCAAGCATGGTCAGGTACTTTTAAGTCAGGACACAAGCTACTCAGATCTTTGCAGCTGTCCTGCTAAGCAGGACCCACTGCTCAGTCAGCAACATGGATAACCTGAGCCTGGATTCACCCTGGCCCCTGACAGAAGAGCAGGGAAACCAAGGCCCTTTATAGAGGCCCTAGGAAAGGCCACGTGCTCTTCCTTCCCAGGGTTATGAAGCAGAGGATTCATTGCACTAACTAAGCAGTTAAGTAGCCTGGAAAAATAAAGACAGACAGACCACTGCATGGTCTATGAAGGGCCAGTCCAGCCAAGGCACAAAAACTAAGGCAGACATTTTAAAAATTTTGCTGAAGACCCACCATAAAAGATACTTTATATCCGTGACCCAACACATAGACACACACCCACACAACACCAAAATAAAAGATTTTAAAAACCATATTTACAATGTTCTCTCTACTTTATTTTATTTTATGTAGATGACCTTCATTGATTTCATGACTCCTAATTATTGACAGTTTGATAAGCTCTGAACTCATGGAAGTCAGACTCTTGCCCCCATCAATCAGACCAGCATTCTCTCTCTCTGAGGAAGGACAGAATGAGGAGAGTGGAGGCAAAGCAGACGTCACCTCCTGATGCTTCCGAGGAGGGAGAAAGTCACCTTCGAGGGGCCCCAGAACCATGCGGAAGGTAAAGATAATGCTATCCTGCTCCCACCCAAACACAGACACACTAGTTTAAACAGTGATTGACAGTCTCAAAAATGCCAAAATGATTTTGAGGGCTTTTTCGAATGAAGGAAATAGGGTCTTTTTTTCCTGAACTGTGACTTGAATCAAAAGTGTTCTGTTTTCGTATTTGTTTTTCTTTTTACAAATATGCTCTACTGGATGGTGTCAGAGTGTGACCAAATCGATGCATTATCTGAAGTGACTCAACCAGAACAAACCAAAACAACAAAACTGCCTTAAAACTGAACCAATATTATTCCAGCTCCCAGCCATTCCCAGATTCTCTCACTCACAACCCCCCCTCCCAAAGATCCCCAAATACATCAGACTCCCAAGCTTCTGCTCACACAGCCCCTTCCAGTTAGGTGGCCCTTCCTTCCCCTGCTTGCCTCTCTATCTGCTTGGTAGGCACCTGCTCATCTTTCAAAACCCAACTTAAGGATGATTTTGTTCATTTATTCATTTCCCAAAAAGTTTTAACCCAAGTTTTACCTTATGCCAGGACCCATGTTTGTTATTTTGTGAACCTGATCTCTGTTTTTAGAGAGATTTTCAGGTTCTTATAACCTAATATACTAAGTACAGTAATTCAAGCGAGCACAAGGGAAACACCCTTAACCCAAATGCACTGGCTCTCATAAGGCTCCTTGAAGGAGCTGATATCTGACACAACTGGAGGGGAGAGGGGAGGAGTCTACGGACAGCAGTTATTTGAATTAAATATAATTTTTCCCAATGTAGAGAAAATAAACAGAGGCATGGAGTCATTAAATACATTTTTGAAGCTGCAATATTATCCAGTAACAGGCTGGTAATTGGTCCCGTGCACGCTAGCCCAGAGGCAGGTGTCTTAATCATTAGCTTATAGTTTTTTTCCATTTGCTGTAGAAATCCAGGCAAGGAGGAGAGCCCACTGGAGAGTGGACAAGCAAGAGAAAGAAAGTGAATGGGAGAGGCATTCAGATCCATAGTGCAGTCAAGTACTAACTCCAGAAAAGATGTTCAGGGGGCTGGGGGTGGTGAAGGTCTAGGGCCTTCAGTAAAGCAGGACTCTGTCACCAAGTCCAGTCACAGTGCTCTGCGGTCATCTGCTGTTGGGCACTAGTGATTTTAAAGTCAAACCCAGGGGGGATAAGTCCCGTCCTGGTCGTTATTAGCAGTGTGCTTGTGGACTACACACTTACCCTCTGTGAGTCTCCATTGCTTTACCTATACACTGGGAAGGCAATATTTACTTTGAGGCTGTGATGAGCATTAAATTAAGTGAGATTAATTTTGTAAAGCACCACGTGTATTTCTGGATCATGACATCTGGGTAATTCACATTACTTCTGCTTTCCTTTTGCATCCTGGAGGTTTGCCCTCTTGTGCTAAGGAGACGCCTAGGTCCATGCACATCCTCTGCCACAGAATGGGCAGGAGACTCTAAGCCCAGTGCCATCGTGGATTGAGCTCCTGGCAGTCACTCTGCCTGGGAGTAGGTGGGGCCAGAGTCTCACAGCACTGAGCAGAGCTCATTAGAGTAAAAACTGAAATAAAACAAGGTTTGTCTTTAAGAGCTGCCCAGAGAGCCAGGCACCACCCTTCCCCCTCAGGACAGAGCTGTTAATTGTGTCATTAATAATACTTAGCATTGTCCCAGTGCTTTTCCAAGCTAATTAATTCTGCTCCAAATCTCGGAAAACAAACAACTGGGTGAGTTGGAAACTGACCTCTGTGTCTGGGATAGAAGGGTAAAGAAGTGTGTCCCCCTCAGTAATTGAGGGAAGAAGAAAGGATTGGGGACCCACAATCACAACTTCCCAGGGCCAGATTCCTCAGGGCAGGGAGAGGGTACTGGGCCCTGAGGGGTACTTATCTCCCTATTCCCCAAATCTTCTTCAAATAGGAACAATCACCCCAACTTGCAAAGGCTCACTCATCCCTAGAACACATTGCCCCAAAGTAGCAGGTGCCACTGTGCTGTCATCACGGTCCAGATGTAAAAGTTAGTCCTTGTCCCTCTCTCCCTGGAGCTCAGGACCAAGCTCCTATGACAAGACATGACGGCAGTATGATCAACTCTGCAGCCGTATAACTCAGTGGGATCTACCGACCAGAATCCGGGGATACCCAGAATCCAAGCCAGTGTTCTCCCTTCATGGGACCAGAGAGTCAAGTGTGAGAAACAAGAGAGAGATAAACAAAGGGAAAGTGACCATAGAAAGGGAAGTACTCTTGGCGGCCCGAGCATGTGGGAAGGAAGAAACGTATATCGGCTGTTTGAGAAGATGATTAAGGGACAACAAAACAAAGAAGTGGAGAGATTGGTCAAGAGAGGACCAGAGGTGCAGATGCAGAGTGAACAGAAGGCAGAGCACATCCCAGAGCTCCCGGTTCCTTTGGGAGTTGGGGGATTTCAGTCTGACAGTGACCTGTGTCATCACAAAGGGAAGAAAGACTCCTGGGAAGACACCTCAGTGTACAGAGATACACAGTAAGTGAAAAGGACCAGAGGACTGATTAAAGGACGGAGAGACGACTTTTGCTTGCAGAAAAGAAGCACGTCAGGAGAGGCGAGGGTCCTGTCTTGATGAGGACAGATGAAGCGTCTCTTAGTCTCGTCCTCACAGAAAGCTCCTACACCATGAGATTCCGATTCAGTATGTCTGGGTGGGGCCCAAGAATCTGCACTCCAGCAAGCATGCTGGGTGATACAGGTGAAAGACATCCACAGGTTGCATTTTAGAAAGTGTTCTAGAAAGGTCCTGTGCCCTGGCTGGCCTCACATACACTCTGGCTTTTGTCTATCTGTTAGCAGAAAAACCCCAAACGCTTCAGCACCCATACTTTGAGATGGGCAAGGTGCTGTGAGGGAGGTTTTCTTGTCTTTCTCCAAATTTCCACCTTTTCAAATCCAGAAAAGCCCCTCCTGAAACATAAATTCTCAAAGATTCCTTCCCTGATAGCAAGTTACTCGAGGGCAGGGCCACATCTTATTTGAAGGCACACCCCAGCTTCAAGCACAGACGGGCTAAGTGTGGTCCACCTGCTTGTTTATAATGGAACTGACTGCCACTTATTTTCTGAAAAGTATCCTGTGTGAATGTTAGCAACCATTCTGCTAATTGCTGTGAATACAGTCTGCCGAGATGACTCCCTGCTATAGGTTCTCTCTTAAAAAATGGGAATCTGGTCTATTCCAGGATTACAGCTGGTTTGGGAACCAATGATGCTGTGTGCTTGTGGTGCTATGCGGACTGTGTGAGGTCTGCGTTGTAACTGCCAAGTGCAACGGATGTAAGAAAACTCAGGTGTGTGCCTTTGCTATTAATCATGTTTCAGTACCTTCTATAACAAAGTGAGAAAGTTAGTCTGTTTCTTCATCGATTCATTCACTATCAAGCACACACAGTGTGCCGAGCACCATCCTAGTTGTGAAGTCAGTGGTCAGTTAGACACATTCTCTTCCCATCCTGGTGACACACTGATGAATGGTGGAACCACCCACTATTCACACAATCACTGTCCCAAGTTGGGAAGTATCTTCTTCTGCCCTCCTTCTCTGGTTCTATTGATCACTCAGTATAGGTAGTTCTATTGCCTAAAGAATTTTATAATCAATTTCCTCTTCTCCACCCCATTGCCCAGATATTCCAACCATCTCCTTACTGGCCCCTGCCTCTCATGTGACATTAAAGTTTATACTCTCCTATGATCCCCCACGGAGCTCTCTAAACATGAGCCCGATTCTGATACCACCCTGTTTACAAACACTGCCCTGACTCCCTGGAGTCTCCACATAACAGTGATAATAGCTCCTGCTCCTTCTGCAGCGGGCATTGCTCTCTGCTTTAACTCATTAGCTCACTCCAAGCACAGAAGGTACATTTTGTTTTTGTCCCCATTTATGCTGGTTATTGTCTGCCGGCTGTCAGCTTCATTCCTGCTCCTCTGTGTTCTCCTTTACAGAGCGGGGGGTGTGGAACTCTGAAAACTATATTTCCATGCTCTGCTCAGCTGCCTACTGGTCAGGCTCTGCCAATGGAAGATCTTGGGAAAAGACGCCAAGGCTGGAGGAAGGAAGAAATTAGTTTTTGCATCGCTTTGGATCTTCCCCTGCCCTTCAGGATACTGCCCCAGTGCTGGCCCCTGCCCAGCTGCACGGAGGCCAGCAGCAGAAGCACCTCCAGGAGATCACAGTACTTGCAGGCTGGACTTCTGCCAAAACCTGGTAAAAAGTCCCCTTGCCTCTGAGTTCCTCCCTTCTCCCATTTACTCCTCTACCCCTTCCAAAAGACTTTCATTAATTACCTATATTAAATCTCTCTCTGCTCAAAATACCTGCGGTGTATTCTACTTTCTCATGAGCACTGATGGATACACCATTTAATATATGAGGAAACAGAAACCAAGACACAGAGTGGTTAAGTAACTTGTCCCAAGGCAAACAGCCAAGAAGTCGCAGAAAACAGTTAAAGAAAAAATCAAAATCCAGGTACTAAATGAAGTCACCTATCCTTAAGCACATCATACAAAGTCCTTCTTATCAGTTCTCTTCTCCATGCTCTCCACCTCCCGTGGTCTAGCAGGAAGGTGACACCTGGCAGGAGATTTTGTTTGTTTGTGTTAATAAATGAAGCAATGAACACACAACGTGAAATGATGGGGTAAAGTCCCAGCAGGATCTGTGGGTGTTGGCTGGATCAGTGAATGAGTAAATAATAAACAAATGAATAACCTAACCACGGAACACATCCACCTGGGGAACAATTGCCTGCCTCTGTATTCCTCCCCGCTCAGACTCAGAACCCGGCTGCGTCCAAGAACCCGAATGTTCACCTCCTTACAGAAGGTGAGCTTATGATAAATGCATACGTGTTAGACTAATGAATCAAACAATCGATCAAGAATGCAATCCATCAAGCCGTTGCTCAGTGATGTTTAAAATTCTAGTTTATTAAAAGACAAAATATTCTAGGGAGAAAGCACGAAAGAAACGATTACATTTTCTTAAAAGCTAAATCCTCCAATATCATAGCCAGCAAATAATTAGATGTTACTGTCTCTAATTAAAAAAAAAAAAGTAACCACAGTTAATCTCAGGGGACATCCTGTATAAAAGGGAAAAAACAATGAGTCATGGATTCTGCCCTCCTATTTATAACCTGAGTTCACAAATTGTCTGCCGCTAAAGGAGAAAAAAGCCATTAATCTCCCAACTTGGGGAGCGATTTTATATTTTGAATAAAAACAAAATAAACAGCATTAAGGAGGGAAATAAATCAGATATGCAGTAATTAGTTTGGAAGAGTCAGATTGTCCTGCTTGACACTCTCTCTGGAACTTCTGCCTCATCCATCAAAGCAGAAGTGTATCAGATGACACGGAGATCTTCCACTCACTCTTCTGACAAAATGAGTCAGTTGATCTGAATAGTAATTTGACAGGATCCTGAAGGGAGCACGTGAGTGATAGGATTATAATAAAGGCAGGAGAGGGTGCTTAATGAAGTTTGGTGATGCCTGGCTCCTGCACACCCCCCCCCCACCCAACCCCCGCGTAACTAACTATTCGTGAACTTGTTTCCTTTCTCCCTGTGAAATCTTAGATGGCTCAGAATTAAACAAAAAAAAAAATTCTAAAGGGGGCCTTATTTATTTTCTAACCCGGCATTCATCTTTTACAGATTTAGGAAGCTCAGCACAGAGAGGGTACTCGACTTGCTGAGGTTTGCAGAGCACAATCAGCTGAAGCTCAAGATCAAAGTCTTGGCTGTCCAGCCCTTCATGGCTTCAAAGCTCCATGAAGGCAAAGGCACAGAGTTATGAAGTGGCTCCTTCCTGAAGGCAAGCTGGGCCTTTCCACCGGGCTGTCTGCTTTGGCGCTCCATTTAACCTCCAGTTTGGTAAGTGACTCATGGGAGGCATAGGCCCTGTAAGTACACCACACATATTTAGGAATGTTTGAGCATCTCCCTTCATCGCCGTGAATGGAGCTCTGTGACTGAGTCACGCCTTTCACTTTCTGTTGTCCCAGCCACCTCATTTGGGTCTACACATCTGAAGCTTAAAAGCCTTCTCAGTAGGAACGACAGACGGATGGAGAAAGATGAGGTATGATTTCTAATAACAATGTAATAACTTAAAGGCTGACTGAAACTTAAACACTTATTGATAATAGTTAAATGCATAATGACTCTTTCATGCAACAAAAATCTATATAGTTATTAAAAATAATATCGAGATTATATATTAACATAGAAAGATGCTCAGAGGACACTGTTAACATGGGAAATATGACAGTGTTTCCAAATGGCACTTATTATGGGATGCCACTTGTGAACAAAGTAATAAAATAACAAGACGTCTTTCTGGAGAAAAATATGGAATGCTATTCCAACATTTGTGATATATACATATGACTTCAGTATTGCATCCTATGATATAGTACATATTCCTTTTATTAAAAAAAAAATACAATGTTGTTATTGCTGTTGGGTTTTGTTTGTTTGTTTGTTTGCTTGAGAGGGTCTCACTGTGTTGCCCAGACTAGAACACCATGGCATCAGCCTACCTCACAGCAATCTCAAATTCCTGGGTTCTAGCAATCTTCCTAACTTAGCTAGCTTCCAGAGTAGCTGGGACTATAGGGGCCCCCATGATGCCCAGCTAGTTTTTTCTTCTTTTAGTTAGAGCTGGGGTCCCACTCATGCTCAGGCAGGTCTCCTGAACTCCTGAGTGCAAAGACTCCTCCTGCCTCAGCCTCCCGGAGAACTAGGATTACAGGCATGAGCCAGGCCCTGTTATGGTTATTTTTTAACCTAAAGTGAAAGTATCTACTATTCGTAATTAGAAAAACAATGTAGGAAATTACGCCCTGGACATTGTGCACATGTAAACATTGAGGAGGAAGACCAGGGGCCTGGGCTGCCCAACTGGCTTCAGCCACTCTCCTTTCTTTACTGTATCTATTAGTTTTGTTTGTTTTCATTTGTGAGGTTTCTTTTGAACAGAAATTTCCAAGGGCAGACATATGTGTGTATTTTGTTCTTGTTTCTTTGTTAATAATTGGAATAGGTCCTGATCTATAAATATTCTCTCCTTATGGACAAAGGTAGGAAGGAATGTAAACAACTATCGGGAGTCTTTGACATATCAGATGCTGTCCTGGGACCGTTTACTAGAGCTCTCCTGTTTGCTGCACATCACGGCTCATCGTGGCTCTGATAAGCAGTGACTTCTCTTCATTTAAAGCACAGAAATAGAGGCTCACAAAGATGGACCTGCCCCAGCTCATGCAGGTGGGCGATGGTGGGCTGAGAGTCCTGAGAACCAGTGCTGTCCTCTCTCCAGCCCACTGCGCATGGGTTACCAGTCTGGCTGGGTAGTGGGTCACATTCCTAGTTAAAGCCCTAACTGCCCATCTCACCCCTACTAGTTTAGAATGTAAATTTATTTGGAGAAAAGATTTTTATAGAGGTAATCAGGTAAAAATGAGGTTGGTGGGAAGGCCCTAATCTAATTTAATCCATGTTCTTGTAAGATAGTCTCAACCTTCCTAATGCCTCAGTGAATTTTCATTGTTAAAAAGGGGTTGGGACCCACAGGTTGAGAACCGCTGTTGTAAGAAGAACTCTGAATGTGCACAGGTCCAGAGGGGAGACATATGAAGACATGAGCAGGAGACGACCATTCCAAGCCCAGGAAACAGGCCTGGGACAGACGACTCCTTCTGTTGACTAAAGAAAATAACAATGACGATTTTAAAGAATAAAGTTAGGCCCAGTGAGGTGGCTCACATCTGTAATCCCAGCACTCTGGGAGGCCGAGGCCAGTAGATCGCCTGAGATCAGAAGTTTGAGACCATTCTGAGCAAGAGTGAGATCTTGTCTCTAAAAATAGTTGGGTGTTGTGGTGGGTACCCCTAGTCCCAGGTACTAGGGAGGCTAAGGCAAGAGAATCCCTTGAGCCCAACGGTTTGAGATTTGCTGTGAGCTATTTGCACACTACAGCACTCTACCAAGGGTGACAAAGTGAGACTCTGTCTCAAAATAATAAAATAAAATAAAATAATTAAAGTTAGTTTTATTCTGAAGTCCTACGGAGGACTACACACTGAGGCCTACACAGCCAGGGAGCAGGGAGCATCTGAGAGAGGCCCCATGACACTGCTGTGTCTGGGATGTCAGCCCACTGCCTACGTGCAGGCGGTGGAGGTTCAGTGTGTGCAAAGTCACACGGAAGGTACATTAAAGCAGAATCCTGGGAAGGTTTGTGTGGAAGAGTATGCCTGCTTACAGATTATGGAGGCATAGCCACTAGCCCCATCAGACATTACCTTTTAAGTGACTCAGTCAAGAGATGTGGGGCACGTGCTTTATCCTAGTTTTTCTCCATAGCATTTTTCTGGAGAGCTGCACGTGGTCAGTGTCAAGGGCTTTGTCGAACTACACTGGCAGGGAGAGCTGTGCAGATGTGGCCCCTTCCTTGGTCTTGCACTGCACAGCCCTCAGAAGGAACCCACCCCACAGACTTCTCCATTTCTGACATCCAGCTTCCAGAACTGCGAGAAAATAAATTTCTGTTGCTTAAGCTGCTCTGTCTATAGTACTTAGTTATTGTACCCTAGCAAACTGTAAACATATGAAATGTCAGATCAGATGAGAGAGAGGACGCCCTTAAGGACATAAAAAGTTGGGGGTCCACTATCTGGAAGCAGAAAGCTATGAGGCATGGAATTGGGAATGAGGAAAAAAAGTCCCGTAGGACTGAGGCCCCACAAGGCCCGCTGCCAGGCAGAAACCCACAGGGGTAAATTCTTCAGTGTCATTGGTATTGAGGCCAATATTGCGTTATTTGCATTATTTAACTTTTTGCAGCAGAGGTACTTTTTAATTCTATGTTGTTGTAGGTTAAAATACCAATATTAAATTTTTATATTCAAACATTAGCAGGAGTTTGCAATTCTTGAATGTCCATCCACTTCTTTCCTTCACCATATACAGAACAGCAACAGGGCTGGGGACAGGGAAGAGCACAGGGCTGTGGCCGCCTGATGTGCCTCGGTATGGGAAAGGCCCTGTGACTTTGATCACATCACTCTGCTCCTCTGGGGCTGGGTTTCCTCCTTTGGCAGATGGTGGACGTAGTCCAGGTGTTCCCAAAGTATCACAGAATGGAAAATAAGCATCACATGGAGTCAGTACCAATTTGAACTGGTGGATTAACAAATATATGCTCATGTGAGAGAAAAACTCGATTAAATTCAAAGGGCGAGGGGAAGGAGTCGGGTAAGTAACCACCCAGTGGGTACATTGCACAGGTGATGGCACATTTCCTGGCTGAAGGACGGAACTACAATGCAGACTTTCACCTTCAAAAGCAGTTTAGGTGACCTAATTGCATATACTCCCATATTAACCTGAAATTAAAAACAAAATACATTACAGGGGAGGGCAAAAAGATGGGGACCAAGAACAAACAAAACTGGGCGTGAGCTGATAGTTTTTGAAGTTCTGTGCTTGGTATGTAGTGGTTCACTACATTATTCTGCCTACTACTAAATACATTTAAAAATTGGCATGATAATAATAACAACTGAAAAGAGAGAGATCAAGCTAATACTAATCCTGAGAGTATTTCAGCAATTCTACGAGGTGGGACGATGTTTTCTACCAGGTTAAAGCAATTTCGGAACTCTTTTTCTGGAATGACCGTCAGTGCTTTTGTTGTAGGAAGGTCCGACAGTTAAGTTCACGAGCTTGCCGCCATCCCTTTATGTACAAACAGCTTGGAAAGGTTTCATAACCTTGGCATACGAATGTCTTATAGCTATGTTCATCTTGACGAGTATCTTGCCAGATAGCGTTCATTACTGTTATTGTGTGTTTTTGTGACATGCTCTGACAATGACAGCTCTGATGGTCATTACAGAAAGAGTTCCAAAATTGCTCTGAATGGTGGACGAGGCATTGGTGTCAGTGCATAGCTTCTCAAGGGGAGTAGCTCGAAAAACAATAGTGATATTCAGCAATGAGGTATGTCACTTTTGCTAGGATGAGTTTGTGAACTTAATTGTCAGACCCTGTATATTAGTTTCTGTAAGGCCAGACACTATAGTAGATAAACATCGAAATATCCTTGACTAAATGCAATGGAAGTATACTTTTCACTCACATAAGGTTCAACTGTCCCTACATAAAGTGTTTTTCTCACTCCTGTGGACCCCCAAGAGATGATTCTGTCCATAAGGGTCAGGGGTGTATATTAAGTTAGGATTTGATTTGTCCCACAGTCATACTGGAAGCCAGGTAGATGGAGGCTTCAGAGCCATCAACAATTTCTGCCAGGTCATGGAAGAAGCCCAAGTGCCGAATGATCCACAATTGGATCAATAAACTGTGGTATATGTACACCATGGAATACAATTTTAAAACTTTCAATAAACTAGGAGAAGAGAAAAATTTCCTCACCATAATAAAGGCCATATTTGAAAAGGCAAAGGATGAAATAAGAGAAAAAATTTGTAAGTCATATATTTCATAAGGAATTAATTTCCCAAATACATGAAGAACTCCTCAACTTAATAGGAAACAAACAAAATCTAATAACCCAATTTAAAAAAAAAAATAAACGGAGGACCTGAATAGATATTTCTCAAAAAGACGTACATACAAATGGATAACAGGAATATGAAATATACTCAATGTCCTTAATCATCAGGGAAATGCAAATCAAAACCACACTTAGATATTGTTAGGATGTCTTTTATAAAACTCAAAAGACTGCAATTGATGGTGAGGTTTTGGAGAAATGAGAATGCTTGTACACTGTTCATGAGAATGCAAAATGGGGCAGCCAATATGGAGAACAGTATGGAGTCTCCTCAAAAAACTTAGAATGAGAAATACTGTATAATCTAGCATTCCCACTTCTGGCTATTTCTAGAAAATAACTGAAATCAGAATCTCCAGGAGATTTTAGCGTTCATTATGGTACCATTCGCAATATCTAAGATATGGAAACAATCTGTATCTCTATTCACAGATGAATGAAGAAAGAAAATGTGGAATATACAGATGATGGACTATTGTTAAGCCTTTAAAAAGAAGAAAGCCCCATAACAGGAAGCAACATGGATGGTCCTTAAGCACACTAAGTGAGGTGACACAAGCCAGTCACAGAGGGACCAGTAATGCATAGTGGCACTTACAGGCAGGAGCTCACATACACTCCTAGAAGCAGAGAGTAGAATAGTGGCTGCTAGGGGCTGAGGTGGGGGAAAGAGAGAGTTGCTAACCAATGCCTCCATAGTTTCAGTTACACAAATGAATACGTTCCAGAGAGCTTCTGTATACATTGTGCCAATAGTTAATAGTACTGCATTATACACTTTAAAAAATCTGTCAAGGGTTGCTTTAATGTTAAGTATTCATACCACAGTAAAAATTTTTGTAAAAGAAATAAAAAGTGAGAGCTGGACAGTAATCACTGAGGGCCTTTCCAATCACATATTGAATAACCCAGGGATGAGAGTGAATTTGTGGTACCATTACCAATCAGGAAAGTCCCCTGGAGGGATGTTCGCCGGATGGGAGAGGAAGAAAAAGCTGAACAGAATTGTATAGATTGGACCTAAAACTGATGGAAAAAGCATCCCTGGTGATGTCTAGACCAATGGGCCAAAACTAAGACAGTAATCTGAAAATGCCTGAGCCCCTCCAACACTGTGGTCAGTCTTAGGTTGGCGCTTTCCTTTCAAGTGCAGTTGAAATTCGTATATTTTATATTTTTTCACTAAGACTCAGACATCTGTTTCCCAGACATTCCTAAGAACATGACAAAATGCTGATTCTTGAAAAAAACAAACACCAAAAAACCTTTTATTCCAGAGGAATACCCCCAAACCAAAATGTCTTTAATTAAGGACAAAAATACGTGTAGACTATTTACTTTTGCTTAAACTAATGGCTTCCTATCATAAATGAATGTGCAATGCTGAGCTAAGCCATATAAAATATGAACAGAAAGTTGTCTTGCTAAAAAAAAAATGGCACATTGTGAACTTTGGAGATCTAGTCACAGTCAGTAGAAGGCTCAGTACCTACCACCTTCTTTATCTGTTGAGTGCGTGATATCCACTACCTCTTCTCACTGTGGAAGACCTGCAGTTTGAAAATATCAGAAAGAATTTAAAAATGCAATAGCAACAATCGTATTCCACATTTGCTCATGTGACGTTTGTGAGTATGTAGAGATTGGCCAAGCCATGTAGAATCCCATCAAGAAACAGATTGGGTTGTTGTGAAGACAGGGTTTTGCAGTAACTATCGTGAAAGAGAACATAATCTGATGCTCTGAATTAAATCTTTAGAAATTAGATAGAAAATTGTATGGAATGGGTCAGGTATAATATCAAACAGAGATAGAAATATTTAAGCATGAATATGTGAGATGAATTCAAATACAAAATAGAACAGCTGGATTTGCTCCACAAACACAGACTCCTGAACCCCATTCCTGTAAGTGGAGGTGGAAAATGGCACATCTTCCAATTCACTGAAGGCTAAAAGACGCCCCTTCCTCTGGCTCCACACAGCTTGCCAGATGCTGAAAAGGCAGGAAAGAATAACTGGGGTAATGAAACCAAAGATGGTTCATTTTAATACGTATTTTTGACCACTTACAGATTCCAAGCTGGTATTTCTTTTTCAAGAAAAGATTTACAAGGAGATCAGCATCACAAACATTTTCAGTCTATGCTGCTTTTCCATATTACTTTTCACCAGCTCCTTCTCTTTTTCCCACTGCCTCAACCCGCTCAGATACACCCCCAAATCAAAACCACTGGTGTCTTTGCACAGACAGGGAACTGTGTATGCTGCACAGATGTATTGCCACCTTTGGGATTTGAATCACCCAAACAATGTGAGTTAATTACATCAACTGATGTAACCTAATTCCTTTAAAAGGGATGTCTGCCTGTGAAGAATTTTGAATGGATATTTAAGGTTTTCCTTAGTCCCCCGGAGAGGGTTTGAAATTTGGATATTTTTAACCTAAGAAAAGCAGTCTATCTTTGTAAATTCAACATTTCCATGCTCTTTGCTCACTCATACTTTTCTTTATTCTCTCAAAAAATCAGACTTCTTATAGAATCTTCTAGTAATACAAGTAACAAACATTCATTAAAAAGAGAAAGGAAGATAATACTTAGTAAGTCACGCTGTGCAAACAAAAGCAATACAAATAAGCATTATCTTAAAAACCTTAACGTGTCCTCTCCTAGACAAAGTCAGACCTGTAAAGCCATTTTTTCCTAATTTTTTTTTTTTCTCATAAAGGGCAGGTGACTTCAGTGGTTTCCTGAACTTCTCTCTGCTGGCAGTGCCCAAGGATTGCTATTAGCCCCTTGAATCTGTTTTCTGCTGCCCAGATGGTGGCGGTTAATTGTTTTGAAAACAATTTCTCGCATGGCCACCTCTCTGAAACCACCAAGAGCAAAATCCATCCCATACTTCTGTATTTACAGATTGAGAAAAATCTCCAAAGTTGTAAGGATTTATGATATCTGTAGCATGTTTTTGCATGGTGGAGTCAAGCCATCCTAAATACTGCCTAAAACATTTTAGCCATGACCGGACTGGAAAATTATAGCAATGGCCTGGACACTGAACAAAGAAAACAGCATCATTAAATACAGTAATTCCATAATTCTGTCCACTAAAACAAAAGCATTTTTATGGTACTCAAAATGAAAACTTGCCATGTTGGCAGAGGAATTGGTCAAAGTGAACACAAGCATAAACACATATCTTGTAAAGATAACTCAAGACTCATTTGAAAAAGAAACTCTGCTTGCAGACTAGGGTTAAATCATAAAACATCTCTGGAAGTTCTGTTAAGACTCACAGTACATCCTTAACTTATGTGCTTGTAATAAAAAGGGCACAGTTCAGTGAGCTAAGGGGAAGGACGGCAGTTTTAACTTGGCCATCCATGTTTGTAATAGCGTACACTACTGAAAATTTAAAGAGCGACTTTCTATAAAAACAGTCTAGTATTATAAAAAAGCATAACGCCAGCGGAAAGAATTGACTAATACAAGAAATACAGTATCTGGCAGTTCCCAGGAGCCATGCAACAGCATGTCAAGAAAGAGAAAATCAATGTCCCACTCAGGCAAAACCACCAAAAAGTGGCAAAAGTCTAGAAAACCCATGAGTAGTCCCTCCGTGGGTTCTGATGTCCAAGCATTCATATCAAGGGGTATCTAGGTTTTCATTCTGGGCATCTGGTGTGTTTCGTAGGACTTCAGGTCACTCTAAAGAGTTAGTCATCACCTTCTGTGAGCAATGCAAAGTGAGGTCATTTGGAAATCTTAAGCGTGGCTAGTTTTAGCACTCTGAATAAACTCTTGCCATCACAATCCTTCAAATAAGATAGGTATCTCAGGGTCTGCCTTGCTGTGAATCATGGAGTCTGTAGCTGTGTTAGCGTGATTTGGGTTGTAAGAGACAAAATGCAGCTCAAAGTAGAGCAAAAAAGTTAAGTTTACCAACTGATATAACTGGGATGTGAAGAGAGAGCAGTGGATTTAGGCAAAACTATATGCTGAGAGTTTCTTCCTCAATGTCTGAACTCTAATTCTCTTTGTTTGATTTTATTCTGCATGCGGGCTTTCTCCACGGGGAGACAAGATGACTGCTCACAGATGACGTCTTAAAACTTCCCAGTATAAAGGTAGTGTCCTCTCTCTACCGTCATAAAGTGAGAGGGGTATATTTTAGCATTAGCTTCCCCTAATTTAACATAGCTTTCCCTGACTGCCTGCATAAAGCAAGGTCTAGGTCCAAGAGAGCAATGTTGACAGATGAAAACAACAGGTCCTCCCTGATAGGTCTTAATGAATCACGTGTTTGAACTCCTATCAGTATTTTTTCGGAACAGACCCCCAAAACAATGTCCCTCACACACACACGTGCATACCTACATACTTGTGTACCAGGCTGGGAAACCTCTTTTATGATGGAGCAAGGTGAAGTGGACTGCTACTCTCAGGAAGCAAACTCCTCATCCCTCCTACTCTGCCTCCAAATTTCAGTTGGTGGGAAAGAAGGCACGAGGGTATCCGCCACCATCCCTACTTGCCCACAATAAGCTTTGTGTTCAGGGTAAAGTGGAGTTCAAAAATTCTATCACACACACAAAAAAAATGGAAATGACACACATAGCAATCTACTGTCAAATTTGAAACTCAACCCCTGTGAAAGAAACTAAAGGGCAGATTCTGCACTCACTATAAATCTAAGCAAGAACCTTAGGGATGATAAAATCTCAACAGTGCTGCTCTGCATTTTCAGTTTTCTTGGAGGTCAAACTTTTCCATGCCTTTCCTGAGCCAAGAGATAACTACTAGATGCCTTAGCAAAATGTAGAATATAAATGTCTTAACATGATAACTAAGAAAA
>CAUYQV010126083.1:0-10176 GCA_963574575.1 Galagoides demidoff
GGAGCCTCAAGCTATCCCCCTGGGTAGAGTGCCATGGCATCACAGCTCATAGCAACCTCCAACTCCTGGGCTCAAGTGAGTCTCCTGCCTCCGCCTCCCAAGTAGCTGGGACCACAGGTGCCTGCCACAATGCCCGGCCATTTTTTTTTTTTTGGTTGCAGCCATCATTGTTGTTTGGCGGGCCCGGGCTGGGGATTCAAACTTGCCACCTTAGGTGTACGTGGTTAGCGTCTTAGCCACTTGAGCCACAGGCGCCAAGCCAGATTTCAGAAATCCTACCAAGTCCAACAGAAATATAATTTTAGACTGATTAAGGTAACAGAATCTGTGATATCAAATAATTTTTTTTGTGGTTGAGATGTAAAGTCTGATTTTGGTGTCCAAGGTGATTAAGATCATTAATTTAAAACCTTTTTTTAGATAATAAATGTTTAATGTTTTATATCACAGGACTTATAAGTCCTCATTTTTCTTATGTTTTTTAATTGTTGAACCTTAGTATCCATCCCAGAAATGATGTAAGCTTTTAGATTTGTGTGAACAGCATAACTATCCTGGTATCACGCACCATTGGTCTGCTTAAAAACATAGATTTCTTCTTTGTACTTTTTTGTGATTAGTAGGGCCATTTCGTTGTTTTATGTCCTAAGAGATGAAGAATTGTTTCGCCCTTCTTACACTTAGAATAGTCTGTTGATGGGTGGTGCCCGTAGCTCAGGGAGTAAACAGGTTCCAACCCAACCTGGGCCAGCTAAATAACAATGACAACTGCAACAAAAAATAGCTGGATGTTGTGGCAGGCACCTGTAATTCCAGCTACTTGGTAGGCTGAGGCAAGAGAATCACTTAGGCCCAAGAGTTTGAGGTTACTGTGAGCTGTGACACTATAGCACTCTACCAAGGGTGACATAATCGGACTCTGTCTCAAAAAAAAGAATAGTCTGTTGAGGGCACTGCTTGTGGCTTAGTGGGTAGGGCGCTGGCCCCATATACCGAGTGTGGTGGGTTAGAACCCGGCCCCAGCCAAACTGCAACAAAAAATAGCTGGGCATTGTGGTGGGTGCCTGTAGTCCCAGCTACCCGGAAGGCTGAAACAAGAGAATGGCCTAAGTCCAGGAATTGGAGGTTGCTGTGAGCTGTGAGGCCATGGCATTCTACTGAGGGTGATAAAGTGAGACTCTGTCTCTAAAAAAAAAAAAAAGAATAGTCTGTTGAACTCTATGTTTACTTGCTTATTGTTAATTAGTTGCTGGTTAATTTCTAAACTCCCCTTCTATCTGATCATGATGATTTTATGAAACCATCAGTGCTGATAGGCCCTTCCTATTCCTGGTTCTTTCTTTCTTTATTCATTCATTCATTCATCATTTACTTATTTTCTCACTCTGGCATCCTGAGTTGAGTGCTCTGGCATCATAGCTCACAACAACCTCAAACTCTTGGGTTTAAGCAATCCTCTTGCCTCAGCCTCCTGAGTAGATAGGACTATAGGTGAGCACCCTGACACTTGGCTAATTTTTCTATACTTAATAGAGATGGGGTCTTGCTCTTGCACAGGTTGGTCTTGAACTCTTGAGCTCAAGTAGTCCACCTACTTTGGCCTCCCAGAATGCTGGGATTATAGGTGTGAGTCATTGTGCCCAGCCTTCCTGGTACTTTAAATAGGATACTTTGACTTATTTTTTATTTTTTGAGACAGAGTCTCACTATGTCACCCTCATGGTAGAGTACTGTGGTGTCACAGCTCACAGCAACCTCCAGCCTCCTGAGTAGCTGGGACTACAGGTGCCCGCCACAATGCCTGGCTATTTTTTTGTTGCGGTTTGGCCGGGCCAGGTTTGAACCTGCCACCATCAGTATATGGGACTGGCACCCTACCCACTGAGCCACAGGCACTGTCCACTATTCTCCTTTTTTTTGAGACAGGGCCTCAAGCTGTTGCCTTGGGTAGAGTGTTGTGGCATCACAGCAACCTCCAACTCCTGGGCTCAAGTGATTCTCCTGCCTCTACCTCCCAAGTAGCTGGGACTACAGACGTCCACCACAATGCCTGGCTATTTTTTTGTTTGCAGCCATCATTGTTGTTTGTTGGGCCCGGGCTGGATTTGAACCCGCCAGCTCAGGTGTATGTGGCTGGTGCCTTAGCCGCTTGAGCAACAGGTACTGAGCCTTAAGTGATTCTCTTGTGTCAGCCTCCCTAGTTGCTGGGACTACAGGTGCCCACTACAATGCCCAGCTATTTTTTTTTTTGTTGCAGTTGTCATTGTTTTAGCAGGCCCAGACTGGGTTTGAACCCACCAGCCTCGGTGTATGTGGCTGGCACAGCAATCATTGTCCTATGGGCACCAAGCTGATACTTTGGCTTATTATAATTTTTCGTTCATTTTTATCTGATAGCTCAGCCAAATACATAAAATAGACATAACATAAATACAAGTAAACTATGTGTGTATATATATTTTATTATTATTATTATTTTAGAGACAGAATCTCACTTTGTCATCCTCGGTAGAGTGCCATCACAGCTCACAGCAACCTCTACCTCTTGGACTTAGGTGATTCTCTTGCCTCAGACTCCTGGATAGCTGGGACAACAGGTACCTGACACAATGCCTGGCTATTTTTTTGTTGCATTTTGGCTGGGGCCAGGTTTGAACCCGCCACCCTAAGTGTATGGGGGTTGGCGCCCTACTCACTGAGTCACGGGTGGCGTCCTCTATATATTTTTTAAATTAACATATACTTTACAGAAGAGAAAATATTGAAAAAATACTTACCTATAAAAACCTCCCACATATGACCTTTGCCCTCTCTTTTCCCAGCCATTAGCTTAATAAAGAGGACTCCGCAAAGAGGAGCACAGAGCCATGAGATGGCGGGAATGAGGGTCCCTGAGACACTGCCTGGAGGAGACATAGTCTCTAGGCCAGAAGCACCCATGTTAGGCTGTTGTGTGAGACAGATTAAAAGATAGAATATTTGGCACAAGGTTTATTTTATTTTATTCATTTATTTTCTTTTTTGAGACAGAGTCTTACTCTGTCACCCTGGGTAGAGTGCCATGGCTGGGTGCCTGACCAAAGGGTTCACCCAGTGGTGCCTCATACCCCTCAGCTCTGCCTGCCCCCGCCCAAGGTGCAGGGATGTCTAAGTTTCTGCTTTTCTCTATAGATTTCTGGGCTCATCAGGAGAAAGGAGAGCTGAGAGTTGGGGACACAGCACATGGGGAGAGGAGGCCAGATGCTGAGCTCCCTCGGCCTGCCTTTGCCCTCGGACTCAGTGCAGGTGTTTTCTTCCCTCCAAGAACTTTTCCCGAAAGCCACCTCAAAAGCCACCTCTCTTCCCCCAAAGCTAAGTTAATTACGCCTCCTCTAGTCTTTGTGTTTTATTTCAGTTTTTGGAGACAGTGTCTCACTCTGCCGCCCCAGGTTAGAGTGCTGTGGGCATCAGCCTAGCTCACAGCAACCTCAAACTCCTGGGTTCAAGAGATCATCCCCCTTGGAGGGTCATGGTGTATGACACACCTCTTGGACACAATTATAAGAGGGACTTTATCTAAAAAATGCAATCAGTGTAACCTACTTCTTTGTAACCTCAATGAATTCCAAACAATAAAAAAGAGATCTTCCTCCTGCTTCAGCCTCCCAAGTAGCTCGAACTACAGGCCCCTGCCACAGCTCCCTGCTCATTTTTCTATTTTTAGTAGAGGTAGGGTTTCTCTCTCTCTCTCTTGCTCAGGCTGGTCTTGAACATCAGAGCTCAAGCAATCCTCCTGCCTTGGCCTCCCAGAGAGCTAGGATTACAGAGCCACCATGCCTGGCCGCCCTCCTCTATTTTTGTTAATAGTTTTTTTTCCAGGTCTGCCTCACTGTTAGCACAAAGGACAAAATTTATCTCATCCATCTACATGTGTCCAGTGCCCAGTACCAGCCCTGGCTCAACAATACTCACTGACTTGAGGCTCAGTGATCAAAAAAAGAGAGGATATGGCCTAGAGCTGAATTATATAGTAGGGGTGAAGGCAGGAAAGAGAGAAGGAAAATATCTTCTTGTGACCGGGGCTTGTAATGAGACCCTCTTGACAGCAGAGTTGTTTATTGTGGAAGGAGTTGTCAGGAAGGAGTTAAATCCCTGTCTTGAAAAATGTGCAAACAGGCCGGGCACAGTTGCTCATGCCTGTAATCTTAGCACTCTGGGAGGCCAAGGCAGGCAGACTGAGTTTAGACATTCGAGACCAGCCTGAGCTAGAGCTAGACCCACCCCTCCATCTCTATTAAAAATAGAAAAAACTGGGTGATGCCTGTGGCTCAGTGGGTAGGGTGCTGGCTCCATATACCGAGGGTGGCGGGTTCCAACCTGGCCGTGGCCAAACTGTAACAAAAAAATAGCCAGGTGTTCTGGTGGGTACCTGTAGTCCCAGTTACTTGGGAGGCTGAGGCAAGAAAATTGCCTAAGCCCAGGAGTTGGAGGTTGCTGTGAGCTGTGACGCAACAGCACTCTACCGAGGGCAATAAAGTGAGACTGTCTCTAAAAATAAATAAAAATAAACATAGAAAAAACTAGCTGGGCATCGTGCAAGTGCCTGTAGTCCCAGCTTCTCAGGGGGATCTCATGAGCCCAAGAATTTGAGGTTACTATGAGCTATGATGATGCCCTGGCACTCTACCCATGATGATAATGCAAGACTCTGTCTACAAAAAAGAAAGGAAAAAAAAAACAAAGAAAAATGTGCAAACAGAGACTGAAGGCTTCTTTTGGAATGCTACAGCAGAGGGTCAAGCTCTACATAGGCCTCAGATCAGGGAACCACCAAGGTGCCTTCCAACTCTGAAATCTAAGATTGTGGGAGAATGTGCGTCTGGTTCTCAGAAAACTATCTGTCTTTCTGTGGTTAAAGTTACCCTAAGGATACTCAGGATAATGTCACAGCCCAGTGACTGGGCAGTTCTCTTTCATGGACCTGGGGAGAAGTTATCTAGTTAAAGACTGGTGCTGTCTCTTTGGGTGGTGTTGATAACCTCATCAAGAGGGATAGTTTCTCTGTGTTTAAAGTTTTTCTGTTTCCTTTCTGTCTCTTGGAGGTCCCTTGGGGGCTTTGATGATCAAGGCAAGAGCAGAAGTTATCAGCTCAGTCTGGGCTTGTCTTTTCAGAAAGGTGCATTTTCACTGTAATCCTCACACCTTACTGTCACCAGGCCTTATAGATGTTATCACCAGTGTTTTTAGGATATAGATCCAGAGGGCCGGTCTTAGGAGAAAGGGCAGATACGGCAATGACTTTCCCATGGATTACCTTAGGTATATGACTTTCATCTTGCTGGGGTTAAATTTAGGTAGTATGGTGGAGGCAGCTGACGTCAGATTCCTCTGGATGCAGGATGATAGAAGAAGGTTGCACCTTGACCTCCTCTGAGGCCAAGACTATTGATATTTGATAAGACTATCAAAAGGCCTGACTGTTTTTCATCATACAATCGTCACAGATAAATGTGTTAAAACCTATGTTTATCATTTGCCAGACATGGTAACTCATGCCTGTAATCCTAGCACTGTGAAAGGCTGAGGCGGTTGGATCACTTGAGATCAGGAGTTCAAGACCAGTCAGAGCAGGAGTGAGACCCTGTCTCTAAAAATAGCTGGGGGTTGTGACAGGTGCCTGTAGTTTTGGTTACTTGGGAAGCTGAGGCACGAGGATCACTTGAGCCCAAGACTATGAGGTTGCTGTGAGCTATGACACCATGGCACTCTACCAAGGGCAACTAAGTGAGACTCTGTCTCAACAACAACAACAACAACAACAAAAAACTCCTGTGCTCATCACTAAACAAGCACTCCTTTGCCTAAATTTATACACACCCCCTCACCTTCATTAAACTTTCATTCATTGCCCCCAAGCCCAGGGAGCTATGGAACTTCTTCCTCTAGGAATTGGCCAGGCAGCCTGAGAGAGGAACAAGGGGAGAAGGCCTGTCTGTGATGAATGGGATTAATCTGCTAAGTACATAATGAAATAATTAAATTCCTAATCACTCTCAAAGTAGCAAGGCCAATATAGCTGAGGGAGGAAGGGGGTTCTGAGGCCCAGACCAATAATCTGGAGAGGGGGAGGACCTTGGGAAGACAAGCATACACAGAGCCCTTTAGACCAGGGAGGAATAATAGTAAGACAGACATGCTTCACCAGTGCCATAGAATCTTTCTTTCTAAGTGGAAATGGAGCAGCCTCAGAAGAAAACCCCATCCCACCACCCACTAAAACAGGATGAGGGCAGCCCCTGTGGCTCAGTGAGTAGGGTGCTGGCCCCATATACTAAGGGTGGCAGGTTTGAACCCGGCCCCAGCCAAACTGCAACAACAACAACAACAGCAACATAGCCGGGCATTGTGGTAGGCGCCTGTAATCCCAGCTACTCAGGAGGCTGAGGCAAGAGAATTGCCTAAGCCCAACAGCTGGAAGTTGCTGTGAGCTGTAATGCCACGGCGCTCTAACCAGGGTGACAAAGTGAGACTCTGTCTCTAAACAAACAAACAAAAAACCAGGATGGGTGGAGGGTCTGGGCCCTCTGCTACCCTCCCGGAGCACTTCTTGCTGCTTCCTGGGATGCATCCTGGGAGTGCATGGCAATGGCATTGACTTTCATCAGGCTCAGGATCAACATTGCTCCTGGGATCCCCAACTCCCTATTGTGACAGGCATGTTTTCTGGTTTGGGGCATAATGGCAGGAAATGATCCTTCCACATTGGAAGTGGCTCCCCATAGGAAGTGAAAATGTGAACAATATTTGGGAGTAGAATTGACAGGTTTACATTCTGATTAAAAATGTCTTCCTGGCTGGGCATGATGATTCATGTCTGTAATTCCAACACTTTGGGAGGCCGAGGCTGGATGATCACTCCTTGTCCCTAAGAGTTCAGTGAGCTATGATTGTGCCACTGGACTCTAGCCTGGGCAACAGAACAGAGCAAGATCCTGTCTACACACACACACACACACACACACGAAGTCTTCTTCCAAAAATTCAACTAAAACTATATTAAAGGAATTTTTAAAAATAATACAAAAAAGAAAAATGAATGGAGAAGGAGTTTAAAGAATGGAAGGCTGAAAACTTACAGAAAGAGCAAACTACTGTGCACGTATGCAGGTAGATTTCCTTAGAAGAAAGTCAATCTATTTGGTGGGATTCCAGAAAGGCTCAAGATGGAGAGGGACCAGGCATCTCAGTTGGTGGGTGGTAGCATAGCGATGAAAACACAGGAATTGGTATACACTGTACATCTGGGACAGATAGATCCCCTGGTAATCACCCCAGAATCCCTTACAGCCAGGTGACTGTCATCTCAGTGAAATTGAACTAAAGAGGCTCAGGTTTGGGACATACTGCACAATGTAGAGATGTTGAGTGGGGATGAAAATAGTGACAGTCTGCAAATGATAAGACTTAAGCCTTCTTCCCCCATGTTGCGTCCAGATTACTGGTTATAATGCAAGAACTGGAAGAATCCTTTTCTCAAGAAACCGAATGACTAGAGAAAAAGATCTTTAGATGGGCCATTTGGGAACTCCTTCAATGAAAAAGTCCAGTGGAGCCAAAAAGTCCAACGAAGCCCTCATGGGCTTCATTAAAAAATGAATAGTGCACCAAGGATCATAGGCATGAGGAAACTTTTAAGGTGAGAGGGAAAGACTAGAACTAATAACCAAGAAAAAGGAAACTGGAGTAAACAGAGACAATACAGGAAACTGGAAAATCATTGACTTGGGCTTGGGGCCTGTAGCTCAGGGGCTAGGGTGCCAGTCACATACACTGGAGCTGCCGGGTTCAAACCCAGCTTGGGCCTGCCAAACAACAATGACGACTACAACAACAACAACAAAAAAATAGCTGGGCATTGTGGCAGGCGCCTGTAGCCCCAGCTACTTGGGAGGGTGAGGCAAGAGGATCACTTAAGCCCCAAAGTTTGAGGTTGCTGTGAGCTGTGACGCCATAGCACTCTACCCAGGACAACAGCTTGAGACTCTATCTAATAAAAAAAAAACAAAAAACAAAAAACAAAAAACACTGACTCAATCAGTCAGCTCACTGACTTTAATTGATATACATAAAGAGTCAAGAGAATTGTTACATTTATAAAATAAGAACCAATGCTATGGAAAAATGGAACAATAGCAAATAAGAAGGATCTCTTGGAAATTAAAAATACAGCATCCGACATTAGAAATTTAATAGAAATGATGGAAAAATAAAGTTGAAGTTAGGCTGGGCATGGTGGCTCACACCTGTAATCCTAGCACTCTGGGAGACCACGGTGGATGGATTGACTGAGCTCAGGAGTTAGAGACCAGCCTGAGCAAGAGCAAGACACCATCTCCAAAAATAGCTGGGCACTGTGGCAGGTGACTATAGTCCCAGCTACCAGGAAGGCTGAGTCAAGAGAATGATTTTGAGCCAAAGAGTTTGAGGTTACTGTGAGCTATGATGCCACAGCACTTTACCTAAGATGACAAAGTGAGACTCTGTTTCAAAAAAATAAAAATTAGAAAAATAAGCCAGGCATGGTGTTGGGCACCTGTAGTCCCAGCTACTTGGGAGGCTGAGGCAAGAGATCACTTGAGCCTAGGAGTATGAGGTGGTTGTGAGTTACTCTAGGCTGGGGCAGCAGAGTGAGATTCTGTCTCTAAATAAATAAATAAATAAATAAATATATATATATATATATATTTTTTTTTTTTGAGGTAGAACCTTAAGCTATTGCCCTGGGTAGAGTGTTGTGGCATCACAGCTCACTGTTACCTCCACCTCTTAGGCTCAAGTGATTCTCCTGATTCTGCCTCCCAGGTAGCTGGGAGGTGTCTGCCACAATACCTGGCTATTTTTTGGTTGCAACCTTCATTGTTTAGCGGGCCCGGGCTGGATTTGAACCCACCAGCTCAGGTGTATGTGGCTGGTGCCTTAGCCACTTGAGCCACAGGCACCGAGCCAATAAATAAATAAATAAGTAATAAAGTTGAGGAAATCATTGTGAAGGTACAACAAAAAGATATAGCATGGAGGGAGGGGGCTGGGGTCTTGGTGTATGCCACACCTTTTGGGGGCAAGACAGGATTGTAAGAGGCACTTTACCTAACAAATGCAATCAGTGTGGGAAAAAAAAAAAGATATAATATAGAGCTGAGTTAGAAAGAAATTCACCAAAAGAAGCTAGCTGCTTCTTTTTTTTTCTTTTTGAGACAGAGTCTGAAGCTGTCACCCTCAGTAGAGTGCCGTAGAGTGTCACAGCTCACAGCAATCTCAAACTCTTGGGCTTAAGCTATTCTCTTGCCTCAGCCTCCCAAGTAGCTAGGACTACAGGTGCCTGCTACAATGCCCAGCTATTTTTTTTTGTTGTTGTTGTTGCCATTGTTGTTTTAGCTGGCCCGGGCCAGGTTTGAACCCACCAGCCTTCGTGTATGTGGCCGGTGCCCTACACAATGAGCTATGGGCACCGCCCCCAGCTAGCTGCTTTACAGAAATAGATAAACTGATCCTGAAATTCATGTGGAAATGTAAGTGACTCAGAATAGCCAAAGTAACCTTGAAATAAAACAAAAAGAACAAAGATGCAAGACTCATACTTTCTGATTTCAAAACTTGCTACAAAGCTATAGTAATCAAGACAGTATGATATTGACATAAGAATGGACATATAATGGATTAATAAATTGTGATACATGTACACCATGGAATATTATGTAACCTTAAAGAAAGATGGAGACTTTACCTCCTTCATGTTTACATGGATGGAGCTGGAACATATTCTTTTTAGCAAAGTATCTCAAGAATGGAAGAAAAAATTTCCAAGGTACTCAGCCCTACTATGAAACCAATTTATAGCTTTCATATAGCTATAAACCAATTATAGCCCAAGAAGAAGGGGAAAGGGGAGAGGGCAGGGAGGAGAGGGGGGAGGATGAGTGGAGGAAGGGTAATCGGTGGGACCACACCTATGGTGCATCTTACAAGGGTATATGTGAAATTTACTAAGTGTAGAATATAAATGTCTTAACACAGTAACTAAGAAAATGCCGTGAAGGTTATGTTAACCAGTTTGATGAAAATATTTCAAATTGTATATAAACCCAGCACATTGTACCCCATGATTGCATTAATGTACACAGCTATGATTTAATAAAA
>CAUYQV010126084.1:0-13595 GCA_963574575.1 Galagoides demidoff
TGGGGTTGGTGTTTTTTTTTTTGGTGGTGTTTTTGTTTTTTTTTGTTTTGCACTATTTTTGCGCCTTCGGCCGCCCCCCCCCCCCCCCCCCCCCCCCCGTGGCTTGCAGAGTTCCTGGTGAGGAATCCCATGACCGTGTTCTAGGATTCTGCTGCCTGAACAGTCACTTTCCTTCTTGCTGCTTTCAGACTTTTCTATCTTTCGTTTTGTCATTTTTACTATAAATGTGTCTTGTAGGCCTCTTACAGTCATTCTGTTTTTGAACTTCATGAATCTGAGTGCCCATTTTCCTCCCCGTATTTGGGAAGCTTTCATTCTTTATTTCTTGAAATAAGATTTTCGCCCTTTACTCCTCCGTCTGGGGACTCCACAGCTGTACATTAGCTCCCTTGACAGTGTCCCACACATCCCACGGGCATTACTGTGTTTCCTTCCCATCACTGGATCCTCTCAGCTGACCTTCCAGTCCATGGATCCTTTCTCCTCCTTGGTCAACTCTGCTGATGAAGGTCTCAAAACTCTATTGAATTTCATACCCCACCTCTCCAGGATTTCAGTTTGGTTCTTTGAAGGGTTCCTCTCTCTTGGTCTTCTTTTCTAACTGGTGCTGTTTGTCTACTTATGCTCTCTTGTATCTCACTGGGCCTTTTTCAGATGATGATTCTGAATTCTTTGTCAGTCATTTCTTGTTCTCCCTCAGTTTATGGACACTTACTAGAGATTTATTTTGTTTCTATAATAGTGTCATTTTTTTCTTATTCTCTGTAATCCTTTTGTTGATATCTGTGCATTTGAAAAAGCAGTGACTTCTTCCTGGATTTTTTTTCATGATTAAATTATGACTGGGTACAATAGTGCATTTATGGGGTGCAATGTGCTGAATTGATAAACAACGTGGAATGCTTACATCAAACTGATTAACATAATCATACCTTGCTGGCTTATTTGTTGTGTTAAGACATTTATACTCTATTCTTAATAGTTTTGAAATGTACCATTAGGTGGGACCTCACATCTTCTTGTCTTTAAAGACCAGCTTCAGTAAGAAAATCTCTTCAACAGTCAACCCAGTCAAAGATTCTGAGCAGGCCAGTTGGCAGGGCCTGGGACTGGGTCTGTGGGGAGTCAGCCCTACCACTGTGGCCTACAAAAGGGCCAGCTACTGAGATCAACATGCTACTAGTTGAGTCTCCACACCCTTTTCCTTTGTTTTTTGTTAAACCCAGGCAATCTAGTCATGCTGATTCCCTCAGTGATCTGAGTGAGGCATGGCAAAATCAGACCTCCAGACGCCCGGGGAAGTTAGAAACTCACTTGGTCCTCTCTGCTCCCCCATGGCGGCCGTGCTCTTTTTTGGCACTACACTGTGCTAGTTTGGGGGTGGAGGATATGAGTAAATTAAAACTGTTCTTGCCTTTGAAAATGCATCCTATTTTTAATTTATGTTATCAGGATTCCAGAGATTGCGTAAAGTTATTATTGCTGATGGATAATTGTTAAGTTGGTGTTTCTGTGGGGGAAATCAACAGACATCTCATATTCTGCCATCTTGCAGACAGCACTGCTTAAAATTCCTAAATTCTTAGGATACAGAGAAAATCTAGCAATCTTCCACACCAAAAAAAAAAAAAAAAGTTATTTGTAGAGAAAAAAAATCACAGTAAATCATATTTTTCATTAGTACTTGAATGTTTTCCACTTTAACTCATATTTTCTAAGTGTTGTACAACCATGCTCACTTCCCACGGCAACTTAAATGTATGAAGTTAGTTTTCTAGAAATGAGATGATAGCACAATTGTCTGGCACCTATTATTACAACTTTACTATAATTATTGTAGGTTTTTAATAATAAGAATTTAAGCAAATGCCTATTCCTAGCCACAAACATATTAAAAGATTTAATATGTCAGTATGATAAAAAAGATATTCACAGGTATGTAAGCATAGAAAGAATATATAAGCCACAAAATCCATGAGGACAATACCCAAGAAGCAACATATGGATCAGTATATTGATCTCAAGGATAGACGCATAGTGTTAAGCAAAGAGCTTTCCTATCTATCTATTTAAACACATATATACTTAAATCAATATAGTAAACCATCTAGAAATGTGAAACATAAGCCTTAAATAAGAATTCTTTAAATATAAGTAGCACACTGTGAATTAAACATTCTTAATATTATTTAGCAGTGTCAGTGAAAACTTAGCATTTAGGGAAAAGGAATGCCGACTAAAAGAATCCCCAAAGTCTCATGTGTGGCAAGAAGGACAATGGACTCAAAGCTATTCATAAACTTAAGATCTACTAGTAGAGATATATTGCTAGAGATAGTTTGGAAAATCTTGATTTTATATAGTAGTAAAGAAATATGTATTTGACACTGGCTATTAAGACTAGAAATACAATAATGCAATGGAAAATTTAATGAAACTCTCAATTAAGAAATGGAAAAATAAATGGGTAGCAATCTCATCAAGCCATAAAAATATGGAAAATATAAATTATAAACAACATAAAGTAAATAACATTTATAAACAGTAACTCATCATGAAAGTATTCAATCATGACAGTCCTGGTAAATAGGACCAATTTTCCTGGTGATGATGACTAAAGATGCTTGACAAAAAGCACTTTTTGTAAAGATCAAAGACTTAATAAGAGATTGGAAAATTGCCAGCCTGAGGAGAAAAGAGGACGATGCTCAGAGGTGAGTCAGACGTCTTTTTGACATGCAGGTTATATACTCATCCAAAAGGTAGTTCAAATACAGGTTTTGGCCACAGGCAAGACGTGTGGAGTGCATGTGTCTGAGGCGGGCACTTATGCGGTGGATGGAGAGGGAGTGGAACCTTACAGTCTGACTCTATCAGTCCATGTGCCCCCAAAACTAATGTGTTTGCTCTGAGACCATTTTTCAAATTTGGGAAGGTCACCGAGAGTCTTACCTTCTTACCTTTTGTGGGGTAGAGCTAATGGGGTTGTAACTTGGTGTCTACCAGCCAGAGACACCAGCATAATAGGCTGCTCTGGACTAGCACCCTGGAGATCTCTTTTCAAAAATGATGGTACAGACTACACTTTGACTAGTGTTCTAGTTGAACCATAAAACTCGTAACCTTTGGTCCTGAGCTTGGTACCATCTTCAGATATCTTGCACATTTATGAAACCAATAGATAAACAACTGCACACCCACACAAGAACACAATTGAATTCAAATGGAGAGGAGGGGAGGAGAGTGGAGGACAGAGGGTGACTGGTAAGCTCTCACCTAATGTACACAATGTAAAGGTATATATCATACCCCCTGGTTGAAGGGCTCAACTGCAACCAGAGCTTTACTTAATAAACACAAACAGTGTAACCTAATAATTTGTACCCTCATATTAATCTGAAAGTAAAAACAAAATTGACCCTGGGGCTTGGGGGGAGGAAGAGATCTCACTTAACTCCAGGGAGATTGGCTTTTATCAAAAAATCCCAAAGCAACAGATATCAGTGTGGATACAGAAAGAAAGGAACACTTATGCACTGAGAGTAAGATTGCAAGCTAGTACCACCTCTATGGAAAGTCATATGGAGCAATCTGGAAGAACTAAAAGTAGCCGACCATTTGATATTTACCAAAGAATAGAAGTCCTTTTATCAAAAAGACACATGGACACATGGACTTGAATATTTATAGCCACACAATGTATGGTCACCAAGATGTGGAATTAACCCAAGCATCCATTAATACCTGAGTGGCTTAATAAAATGTGCATACCATGGAGTACTACTCATCCATTTAAAAAATGTTGAACTAATACTTTTTGGAACAACTTGGATGCAACTAGAGGCCATTTTTCTAAGGGAAGTATTGTAAGAATGTAAAAACAAACACTGTATGTACTCACTATTAAATTGGAACTAATCAATCAACACCAGGTGCATATTTCGTAGTAAAACTCAATGGAGAGCAGGCAGGTTGAGGGAACAGATGGGGAGGAGTAAATTTTCAACTAATGGGTACAATGCATACTATTGGTGATGTGTACACTTGTAACTGTGACTCAAACTGTACAAAAGCAAAACGTCTGTACCCCCATAATATTCTGAAATTTGAAAAAGAATTATATTTATACATAAAGTATTTGAATAAAGTATATTGATTTAGAAATTAAAAAATATATATGCCTGACAGAAATGGTATATACTATTGATAATGAAAACATTTGGGGGAAGAGTTAAGTCTCTATTGATCGCAATCTATGTTCTATTTCCTCTTGTTCTGAACTATTTCAGGGGAGAAGGAAGAAGTTTAGGAAATTAAGGAATTTTGGTTTTCCAAACTAGCTCCCTCTAGCCAACTTCCCATGCAGGTTTGGCTAAACACACCAACTTAATTTTGAATTTAAATGTAGTATATTCAGGATGTTATGAATGAAGGAATCTTCAGAACATCTGTTCCACCAACATAATTCCAAAGGGACTAAAAGCTGAGATAACTTTTAAAATCACATAATTCGAGGGAAGGGGAGGAGGGAGGATGGGTAGGGGGAGGGAAATTGGTGGGACCACACTACCGAAATTTACTAGGTGTAGAATATAAAATCTTAACACAATAACTAAGAAAATTTTGTGAAGGCTATCTTAACCAGTTTGATAAAATATTTCAAATTGTATATAAAAATTGTACCCCATGATTACATGAATGTACACAGCTATGATTTAATTTTAAAAATCCCATAATTCTCTATACATTTTCCACATTCTAAAGATATTCAAAATTAGAATACCTATAGATATGTTACAGAAGTGTTTTTTTCCCTAAAAATCTATTTCTTATCAATCCTTCACAAGATTGAGAACAGATATTTGGAAACCACAGTTCTAGACACATCGGTCATAAAATTTGCAATTCTGAACTCTATTAGGTCAGAACAGTTCTAGTAATTCCTACACCAATCAGCAAATATTTCCTAAGCACATTTTCAGTGTTAGGATTAGTACTTGTTAGGAGCTTAAAAAAAAAGTAAGCAGACAAGGTTATTGCCCTGAAGAAGCTTTCAGTTTAACTACAAAAAAGATTCATAGGTTAATTACTCACTTTTACAGGCTGCGACAAGTGGAAGCCCAGAATAGGTAGTGCTCCGTAAATCTTGAAGGGTAAATGTGTGATTAAGGTGGGGGAGAGTCAAGGGAGAACAAGAGAGCAGAGAGAATTGTGAGATTTTCCATATATGGGCCCATATATCTTGGAGTGAACTAATTTCCCCTAGGTCCTCATACATAAACAACATTACCAACCTTTGCCACTCTAGACCCTGGAGCCAAGAACCAGAGAGATAGAACGAACTTGGGGAGGTTTTGGGATGTGCACTCAACACAGTCTGAATCTAATGAGTTTCAAACAAACAACAGGATCAAGGAGTAACACATGGAGAAAGTCCAAAGAGGGACATTATTGGCCTTCAGTCAATGGATTATTTAAAGGACCTATGTATCTGTTTTAAAAATAAAGCAAGTCTTTTCTTATGTTGGTTGGAATGGAGCTGTAGCATCAGGGACTTGCATTTTCAGTTCTACAAAGGAGGTTGTTGCTGTTGCTATGGTTTCCAGGACAGGGATGCTGTAAAGCTGTGGGGCAGTAATAGCACACAGTTATGCAACTCTGCTGAGGCATCGCAGGATTTTTTTTTGTGTGTGTGTGTGTGCTTTGCTATTGTTTTACTTTGAGAACCAGAAAAATTTAAACCAACAATGACACATCAATTGCATTATAATAACTAAAATAAATTCCATCATACTTATGTTCTGATTACAATGTTCCACATCCTTTAGGAGGGAGCCATAGAACTTAATATTCTACTCTGGCAGATGTTTTTACATGTTCTACACCTTCCTAGATTCAAGTTCCGTCTTTTGCCCACTTCAGGCTACATGAATTTTAATAACAAAAAGAATGTTAGTATCTAAAGAATTTTATATCTACTGGAATCTGGCCAAATATGATTCTTCGTTATAGCACTAAGACAGGTTTGAGCATGTTATGGTCTTCCTAATAGAAATAGTGGTATAATAAATGGGAAATTTAAATCAATATTAGATTTGCCAGTAATTCACTGGGGTTTAATGTTGTGATAATGAAGCAATTAAGTGCAAGAGTGCTGGTTTTCAGTCTTTTCCTAAATGTTAAATAAGTGTAACATCTGTGTTGTCACTGCCTCAGTTCATTTGCCATAAAAGTGACCCTTGGAGGAATAAAACAGACCCACATACAAAAGCTCAGCTGCACTCATTGTGTTAATCATTGTTTAGTGCTGTAACTCTTACCGTTGTAAATAGCTCAGCTGTTAAGGTAAATGTTTCTAGCCCAGGCCAAATAACTTTATAATAAACGTGATGGCTTAGTTTAGAGGCTCTCTTATATTGATAGCCACGCTCTTTCTAGCATCAGTATTATTTCCTTGCAGCTGGCAATAGCAATAATTCTTCAATAAACTTTGAATACTTTAATTCAATGTGACATTGTTTAAGAAATTGCTATGAAAATCAAATATAGTTGGGTGCTGTGGGACACACACATGTGTGAATATACCATGCACTCCAAAGAGTCTATGATATAGTTAGGAGGAAAAAAAAAATAAAAGCCTTACCTCTTCAATGCGAAGTAGATTATTCAATGTTAAAAACATTAACCTACTAAATACATTATTCAGTTTGGGGCATTGTAGAGTTGGTCGGAATTATGTTGAGTTTAGATGGTGCCTGGAGTACTGAGAAAAAGGCATTAATCTGGGAGCTTATGAGTTCATAATACCAGCAATTCCTTCTCAATTTTCATTAATCATTTTACCACCCTGTAGTCCCTACGTTGGCCCATTAACTTCCTAATTGTGCCAGAGGGAAAAATAAGTCTTTAAATAGATTTTTAATCATTCCTAAGCTCTTACTTTTCTTTTATGTTGGTTAAGATGTATACTAAAATGCTTGAGACTTCCATCTGTTGGTCATCTATCTTCTGGCGTTGGTGTGACTCACCTCTAACCACAAAGCTTTAGGAGGACGCTAGGTTACTTTTTAGTGTGCTCAATCTGGTTGGCTTCTTCCTGGCTGCTGGCTGTCCGTCTGCTTTTATTTCTGATAGTTCTATGTAGCACGAGCAGGTATATTTCTCCATAGGTGGATTAACTAAGTTGTAGAAAAGAGCACAATCTAACCTAATTATCTGTTTTCTATTAAAAGTGTGTTATTAAATATAATTATGAAAATGGGACTATGAATTGATTTATCCTTATCTGCTATAAATTTGTAATGCTTAACAACATGCTCTTTACCCACGTTTACAACTACTACAATCTCAAATTCCAAATGTTTACTAAATCTATGTGTCCAGAGATGTACTGAGTTTACTGTGACCATTGCTCCTGACCTAATAAATTCTTGGGATGATATTATTATTGTAAACATAAAATGCATATGACCACAAGACGCCGAAGCAAATCAGTGTGTCTTCTCTGATATGAAAGATGGTCCAGATAACATTTTGCAAGTGTTCTAGAATATGCTCACATGGTGAACATCTGTCTCGTTTTAGTTGTGTTGTCTCTCTCTCTCTCCTTTTTTTTTTTTTTTCTGCTAGCATCACTTAAAGGCTTTGTTAACATTTAGGTAAATGTTCCTCCTCCATTTCATATGATTTTGATGGAGTTCAAATTAACATATTCTACTAAACAACCCTCCAGCCTCTGGGGATTAACATGTAAATCAGACCTGACCAATCAAAGTTCTGCCCTGGTATCAACACACAAAAGCAAGATAGACCTACTTTCTTTCCAATGTTGTTATTAAGCTGCTTTACATGAAATGATATGGAGCTGGGACAGCCAACAGCCACTCTCACTACCAGGACAGAGAGAGAGAAAGGCAGAACTGACGGGGAGATAGAGGGAAGGGCGTTGGAAGGAGTCACTTGAGCTCCTAGAATCAACTTCACTCTTGTCTTGCACTACTATGACATCAAAATATGTGGTTTTTTTTCTTGCTTAGGCTAGTTTAAACTAGATTTCTACCAGGAAAAATATTCAAATTATTTAACCACCAATCCAATAGGGACAACAAATCCGAACATCAACCAGTCAGCAGAGAAACTGATAGAGAAATTTCAATACCAATAGAGCCTGTGTATCAGGATGAAATCCTAGTCCTAGATTTTGTTAGCTGCACGGGAAAAATTTCTATATAATATAGTGAAGGGGTGAGAAAAAGGAGGAATTTGAAGAGGTTGACATTTATAATGTACTCTGACATAGTAGACCCCATGCTAATGTTTATAGACATAATATAATTTACTAACACATGGCAGAGTGAGAATAGAAGTAAATTGGGTTCTTTTACTCATTATTTTGGTAAGAAAAATTAAAGTTTGAGGGAATTAGTTTTCCTAAGACCATATAGCTGGTAAATGATGAATGTGAGACTTTTTTCCAAGACTTTTTTACCAGTCTCAAATCTCAAATTGAAGATACAGATGTAAATGTGATAATTTAGCAATTTTCCTGTCTCTTACATTCTATGCCCATAAGAGACTTTACTTTGGGGAATTAACAGCTTCATGTTTGACGTTTTAGAATCCTTCTAATTTGAAAGACTAGCTTTGATAAGATTGAAAACTGGGCTGCTCACTTTGGTGTCAGTACAATAAATTTTGATTCTGATATATCCAAATGGCAAATATTCCCCCCAGGTTTGTCAGGCTCACTTATTAGACAAATTTCATAACTTAATGAAGCTACCGACTTGTATGCATACACACACTATGGGAGTCTAGGACTAGGTTCGTGTTCTCCTCTCTCTGGACCATTTTCTCCTAGGTATCCAATAATATATTCCAAGAAACTTATTGATCACAATAAGCAATGGCTTGACTATTTCCTGTTGTTTAAAAATTTTGAATAGAGAAATTATTTCCCCATGGTGTCTCTCTTGGGAAAACAACTTGAATTTACATTTTATAGAATCTAGCCAAACTTATTAATATATGTCACTAAATGATGTCTACTGATTTGGGTATAAAGTATGGGTGAATTGTTCTCCCCCTTTATAAAATTTCTAGCTTTACTGGTTATTGAATAAGTTCTATAATTTGTCTTCATAGACACAGAGGTACTCTGTCTTTGATTTAATAAGATTAATTTTCTCGTACGTGTGTGCGCACACACACACACACCCACACCCACACACACACCCCTTCACCTTTAATATTGCTGAACATTGCTTTTACCACATATGAAATAAGACTAGTGATATGCAGGAGACAGTGTGCTTAACATAAAAGGGGGGCATCTCCAGTTTCTTCAGCGGCTTCCCTAAATTAAAATTGCTTTACTCGTCCACCTATATTTTCTTCTATAAGAAATACCTCCTTCATCTGCCAGAGAAAACCCACTGCCTTTCTGTCTCTTGATTTGATTTTTTTAGAAATACTTAAAAAATAAAAAACAAACAAAACAAACCTCCCAAAAAAGAAACCTTAAAGCCCCAATTCTATCTACATTGTCAAGATGGCATCACAAATAGAAATTATTAAATTCAGATTGTTGACACCATTGATGATCCATTCCTCCAGCCCTAATAAAAGTTGTCAGTTTAAGCCATTAATAAACGAGAGAGAGTGCTGTGGTGGCCAGCTTGGGGGCCAAGACCCTACAGAAACTCTGGCTTTGTCATCTGAAGTGCTGTGTCAGTGAAAATACTCAAGTTTTAACTGAATTGTTCTTCATGCATAACTGAGTTTTCTGGAAATTAAGGGCAGGCTAATAAGTGTGGATCAGAGAGCACAGCCTGAGCTGGTGTGGCCTCATTGTGCCAGCAGGACGTGCTGGGAAACTTGAATAATTTAGGCTGTCAGAATTCCTGGAGTATCTACTCTCTGGGTTCCTTTGGCAGCTAAAGGGTAGAATAAGAGCCAGAGTTGGGACAGTATTCTAAGCATGACTTAATTTATATTCATGCCATTACATAACGATCAATTTGTTCTTTATTGCTCAACCAGAGTAGTAATTAGGAAAAACCAGAGTCTCTGTGAACCTCACCAGAAGATATATTAAATAATGCATTGGGATAACCCTTCTGTGTTCATCAGAGGTTTCAAACCTCCTACATTTGTATTTTAAATTAATCGAAGTCATTAGTTACATAAGCATCTATGTGGAAATATGGCGGGGCATACGATGTGTTCTTAGCACTGGTGATTCCTATGTTTTCTACTGTCAAGGGCTTACAGTTTCACTGGTCAGGTATCACTAAATCTCCACAAGCAACTTGAATTTGTATAAGATCTGTTGTAAATATGGATACCAAAAAAGAAGGCAGTCAATGAGAGAGTCAAGAGAAAAGTGAGACTTGACAATGCTGATGAAGATGCTAGTCCACGTTGTGGATTCTTACAAAATGCCACGAACCTAATCTGGAGGCCAAGAACTTAGAATTTTTTTTTCTAAAAATATAAATCCACAAATTAGGATAATAATGACAGTTAACATTAATCAAGAGTCAATATTGCGAAGCAGTTAAGACGGTGAATACAAGAGCCACATACTGAGATTCAGAATAGGTTTTTACCATCCAGACAAGTTGCCTTTTCTGTGCCTGAGATCCTTTATCTCCAACAGCAGTGCCAATTATACAGAGATGACTGTCAGGACTAACTGAATAACATGGGAAGTGTATAGAGCAGTATCTGGCCCAGGTTAAGTGCTCAGAAAGTGTATGTCTTCATTGTTAATTAAACACTCACTTTGTGCCTATCATGGTTTTAAGCAGTCCGCAACCTTTATTTCAGTCAATATTTGCAAAGACCTTTGGAGGTACAAGATGAGAAAACAAGAATATAGAGGTAAAGAAGCTTCCCAAAAGTTTAAGTGTCTGAATAAAGACTCAAATGTGGGCAGTTTCAGTCCTGAGTCCACACCTTCAGCAGCTCTTTTATGCTGCCTGAGCTTTCTGAACTGCTCATGTCCCCCTGCCAAATGCCATGCTCTCCTAAGGACGGTGCTATAAAATATGCAATAATTAGTTCTTAAAAATGCCATCATCACTGGCTGCACTCTGGTCAAAGTAACAACTACTTGTATAGTTATCTGTCAGTTACATGGATACTCATTTTGCTTTGGGTTAAATCCATACTTGTCTAAATTTAGTTAGAGTGAACAGGCCGTTATATGAAAATTGAAGTGGTCAATTTTTGTAAAAGGTAATTATTAGAAATCTACACATAGCTTATGTTCTATAAAAAAGCATCTCTGAAATATTTGTCCCATTAGGAGAAGTTTCTGGCCAGAATGAATCAGGACAATAGTTTTCCTAGACAACAGGGGACCTCAAATATCCACTAGCACAGAGGTCAGAAGTCACATCCGAGAATGTCCAGGGAAAAGTGATCAGACATGTTTTGAGGTCCAAGCAGGAAAGACAGAGAGGCAGACACATGAATGGATAGCTGCTAGAATCCAGGAAGAGATTCCAAAACACTGTGCCCAGAAACGAACAAAGCAGCTGCAAAAGGAACTGAAGAAGAGGATGGGGTTAGGGAATTAAAGGCAGGGTCTAAATAACAGTAAAGTAAGAATAAATCCCCCAGCCCCCACCATGATGTCACATTCCAGCCAGTGCTGAGCCTAAGGTCGCAGTAAAAGCCACCACTAACTGAGTAAGGAGGCAAACGGAACCAGTGGTCCTGATGAGGCCAAGGTAGGTACAGAATTGTGTCTCTAATTCTACCTACCAGGGATTCCTGGGTAGAAATATTAGAGAAAAAGATCAAGGCACATGGGAAGCTTATGTCAACGAAGTGGGAAATACTAAACAAAGTAATTAGAGGCAATATGATGAAATATATGAGTTACTAAAAAAAAAAAAAGATCATGCCTCTTTAAGAAATGTGTTTAATTCCAAGTAATTAACTTTCACATGCCCCATGCTTTTGTATATTTATAAAAGACCTTTCACGTGTCTCATCCTTGCTTTTTCCATTAGTGGCAAAACAAACATTTTGGGCTCTCTCATGATGGCAGCGGCTGCCTCCAAATCATTGAGCTTTAGATTCTTCCCCATTTTTCTTCACTCAGCAATAATTATGCAATAATAGGAATATCTTGTGTTTTGACCTTATTAGTTTTTATAAAATAATAGGAAAATTAAAGCAGTTAATACCAAAAATTAAAACCGTAAATATCGTGACTTGCTTCATACGATGGAAAGATGGACTAGAAGTGGCAAAATATCAGTTTCATTTGAAGTCACCCTACACCTTTAAGTTTTATCAGTAACAAAATTAAAAGAACATATTTTCGGTATGTTCCTTAGTGACTGTACTTTACAGATGAAGGTAAAATTAAGGATTTTTCATTTTTCAGATCTGGCAAATTCTCAGCAAGTCTCCCCCCACCCCCGTGGGTCACCTCTCCCAACACACAAGTGTGTTTACTTTCTCACATCAGTCATCTCACCAACTTTTGTTTCAGCCCCTACCTGAAAGTAATTTTCTTTTTCTTTTTTTTTTTTTGATAGAGTCTTACTCTGTCACTCTGGGTAGAGTGCTGTGGCATCATAGCTTACAGCAACTTCAGACTCTTGGGCTCAAACGATTCTTTTTCTTTAGCCTCCCAAGTAGCTGGGACAACAGATACCCACCACAATGCCCAGCTGTTTTTAGAGATGGGGGTCTCACTCTTGCTCAGGCTGGTCTAGAGCTACTGAGCTCAAGCGATCCACCCGCCTTGCCTCCTGGAGTGCTGGGATTACAGTCATGAGCCACTGCGCCCTGCCCTCTACTTGAAAGTAAACTTGTTAAAGTTTCCTGTCGTTAAAGTAGGCTAAATTATGGTAAGAAGTTGAGCACAAAATATAAGGTTCAAACACACAAAAAAGTTTGTTTCTCATGTCATAGTCCAAGGTAAATATTCCTGGTGTGTGGGGAGATTTTTTCCATGTGGAGATTTAAGATCTCAAAATTCTTCAAACATGTGAGTTTAAAATCCCCCAGGACCTTGCTCCCAGCAACCTTACTCCCAGCTCACAGCAACCTCAAACTCCTGGGCTCAAGCGATCCTCCTGCCTCAGCCTCTGGAGTAACTGTGACTGTAGGTATCCACCACAATATCTGGCTAATTTTTTTCTATTTTTAGTAGAGACAGGATCTCGCTCTTGCTCAAACTGGTTTGGGCTCAAGTGATCCTCCCACCTTAGCCTCCCAGAGTGCTAGGATTATAGATGTGAGCCACCACAGCTGACCACACAGCCTTTTTAAAGCCTTGGCTCAAGATTGACATGCATTACCATTCTCTTATATCCTAATGGTCAGAACTCGTGTCATGCCCTCACCTTACTGGCAAAGAAGCTAGAAAATATATTATAGCTGAATATCTATGAAGCAGGAGAAGTGAATTTTACTGAACGGCAATATCTATCATTTCATAGCAACATATTACTGAGTTCCAAAAACTTAGCTCTCCCCCACATAGCCCAAAGGATAATTGAATTTTCCTTTAGAGGAGTCCAGTTGCTTAAGGATTCAAAATATAGGATACACACACACACACACACACA
>CAUYQV010126085.1:0-26143 GCA_963574575.1 Galagoides demidoff
CAAATCAGCTATTCAGATAATTTAGGCAAGTAATTTATTTATTTATTTCATGAATTTAGCAGACAGTACTCGTATTATATATATTTTATAGTGGCGGTAAAAAGTCTAGCGCCAGCCTTGAAAGTGACACTTATGACTTACCAGGTATCATTATTAAAAAATATATATTGATAAGGAAAAGGTTAAATCTTGGGCATCAGCAAAAATCACAATAAAGAAAAAATGGTTAGAAATATTTCATCATTTTGAAACAAACCATGTTCCATCAATAATGCACTAAAAATTGTGCGATACATGCTGTCCTTACCAGGAACTAATGCTGCGACTGAACGCGTTTTTTTCTACAGTAAATAAAGTGTGGATATCAGAAAAATCACAATTAAGTGCTGAGACTTTGAAAGCCATTTTATGTGTGAAATATAATTTAACAAATTCTTGTGAAAAATTTCATGACCTTTTAAACGACAGCAATCTACTAAAATAAATTCACTCAAATGAGAAATATGCCAAAGAACAAAATAATACTATATGTAATTTTTAATGTATTGCATTTGTAAATTGTACTTATGTTGAAATTTTAAAAAAATTACAATACTATTTTTGTGTTCTATGAAAAATTTTGTTGCTGCATATAGACCAAATTTTTAATTAAGAACCTCCCCGCCCCACCCCCACCCCCGTAAGTGGTGTCCCGCTTTACCAATGTTAAAATCTTGTCACCTTAAGTTTTATCCTATTTTTAGTAGAGATGGTCTCACTCTTGCTCAGGCTGGTCTCAAACTCCTGAGCTCCAGCAATCCACCCGCCTCCGCCTCCCAGAGTGCTGAGATTACAGGCGTCAGCCACCACGCCTGGCCTAGTTTTTGGTATTTTAAATACATTCTTCTAAAGAAAAAAAAAAAGACTATAAAAGACAAACAAAAATTTTTTAATAAAAGGATTTTTCCTGTAAAATTTATATTCGGTTAAAAGGCCGCACTTAAGAACCTACAAGGCCCCGTGTGGCCTTAAGGCTGCAGGTTTCCCGCTCCTGCACCGCTGATCTGTGGACCATGCACAAGTTTCTGCGGCGAGGGTGCGGGATTTGGGGACCAGAAAGCGAGCCAGTGTTTCTCACGCAGCAGTTGGGGTTCCAAGGAGTAGTTACAGACAAATGAGCACCCGATAAGGGGGAAGGGGACAGCGGTCCGCAGGTGCATTTCCCAGCGAGCCTTCCCCAACTTCGGCCCCAAACCTCCCCGGAAGAAGTGGCGCAGACTGAGAAGTCGCGGGCCTTCAGGACAAAGTCCATAGCGTGGCGCGGCGGTGCAGCGCGCCCGGCGCGCGGAGAGGGCGCTGCTCCGCGTCTCCGCAACCTCCAGCCCGCTCCTCTGCGGCCCCGCGCGGCCCCGCCTTCTCTTCGCCCTCCCGTTTCCCCGCGCCCCCCCGCGCTCCCGTGTGCGCGCACCCGCTTGCCTGCTTCCAGTCGTCGCCGCTGTCAAGGCCATGGCGACCTGCTTTTGGCTGCGGAGTTCCGCGGCCCCGCGCCTCCGGCCACAGCCTCCGGGCGGGCTCCTCTGCCCCAGCGCCGGCAGCCTGGGGCCCGCCTCGAGGCCCGCGCCCAGCCTGGCTCAGCTCCGCCGCTACGCCGGGGGCCTGGCGGGCCTCTCTGCGGCGCTGCTGCGCACCGACAGCTTCGTGGGCGGCCACTGGCTCCCGGCCGCCGCCACCTTCCCAGTGCACGACCCGGCCAACGGCGCCGTACTGGGCATGGTGGCCGACTGCGGGGTGGCCGAGGCCCGATCCGCCGTGCGCGCCGCCTATGAGGCTTTCAGCAGCTGGAGGGCGGTCTCGGCCAAGGTGAGAGCGCGGCGCGTGCAGGGGTCAAAAGGTGGCCGGGGCCCAGCGACGAGCAGAGGACGCCGGGCCCCAAAGTGAAACCAGCCTCATGTCTCCTTTCCTCAGTTCCCCGCGGGTACACAATGCGAAAAGTCGGAGCAACAAAAAAGGAGACAAATAAGTTTGGAGCATCGTCTTCCTGGCGCAAGGGACATGGCCCCTGCTCTCAAACCTCGTGAAGTGTATTGCCCAGTAGGGGAGGCAGAACGCAAGCTGGTAGTGCAAGGGAGCTGAGTGTTACTGGTAACAAGCTTGTCCGCGTAGAAGGCTGTGTTCCCCAGTGAGAGAACTTCAGAATACATGAAGTATTCTGCACAGAGCCCACAGAGGAGGCTGGTACAATGTCATGGGGTCAGGAGCAGAGAACTGTAGAAAAATTAGGACTTTGTACAGAGGAGGAGAGGAGTCCAAGACTATCCTCCAGGTTTTTAGCCTGAGTGAAAAATGCTATTTACTGCTCTAAAGAACACTAGAGAATTGGGGGTCAAGGATAGAGATCATTAAACAGAGAGTTGAGTAAGAAGAAAACTAACACATATTTTTCCTCTTTCATTTATTATGTTACACCTGGAGCCAACCCTGTGAAATCATCTTCTGCACTGTGCTTGAAAGCCCTCCCTCTGAACACATGCATCCGTTGATTCTGTACGAGTACCAGAGATTCTTAACCATTCATTAGCTGTTTATCAAGCAGCTTCTATATGCCATGCACTGTTGGAGGTGCCTGGGATATATCAGACACCAAAAGAAAGTTTCTGCCCTTATGGCACTCACATGAGGCAGGGAGATCTACTCTATAGCCAGTCAACATACCTAAGCAAATATGGTGTGAAAGGTGGTGAGTACCATGGCGGGGTGAGGGGGAAGGTGGAAGCAAAAGATGACCAGGGGCTGGAGGGAGGTGGCATGATACAGTGTACATGATGTATGGTCAGGTGTATTTGTGTGCACGGGCTGCCATTACAAGTACACAGACTGAGGGCTTAAACAACAGTAATTTATTATACCACAGTTCTGGAGGCTAGAAGGTCAAGGTCATGATGTTGTCAGGGTTGGTTTTTTCTGAGGTCTCTGTCCTTGATTTGCAGGTGACTGTCTTCCACATAGTGTTCCTTCTGTGTGTCTGTCCTCATCCGTTTTATAAAATCATTCAGATTGGATTAGGGCCCACCATGATGACCTCGTTTTAACTTAAGTACTTCTTAAAGACCCTATCTCCCCAAATACAGTCACATCCTGGATACTCAGGAGTCAGGACACCACCTTATAACATCAGGGTAGGCCTCCTTGAGGACATAACATACAAAGGCCAAAGGAAGTGAGGTGATTCAGCTACAGCCAAAGCTGGGAGCAGGCTGATGCATTTGGAGAACAGTAAGGAGGTTCATGTGCACTGAGCACAGGGGAAGAGTTGTAGGTGAAGAAGAGATAGGGAAGGAGGGGCTGGACCATGTGGAACAGATGGAGCCTTCTAAAGGACTTTGGTTTTATTTTGAGCGAGGTAGGGGCCATGGCAGGGTTTTAAGTAGAGATGTGATCTGATTTACGTTTTGAAAGCATTATTCTGGCCACGGTGCTGAGACTACATGAAGAAAGAACAGTGATGGAAGCAGAGATGCCTTTTGGGAGGATATTGCAGGGACTTGGGTGGAGAGCATGGTGGCATGAACCAGGATGGGAGTGAGGGAGAAATCATTGAGACCCCTTTGGCCTGAGCCACTGGAAGGATGAAATGGGGTGAAGCTGAGGTGGGGAAGAGAGTAGGGGGAATGGCAGTGGGGTGAGATTTCAGAGCTCAGTTTCTGAGTCTAGGGTGTCCATTCATACCCCAGGGGAGATGTGAAATAAGCAGCCAGATACACGAGTCTGGAGTTTGAGAGTGAGCGCTGGGCTAGAGATATAAATGTGAAAGTCTTACCCTTGTGTACTGCAGGTATACTTACAGCCATGAGGATGATTAGATCTCAGGGAGGAGTGGATCAAGGTCTGATGCCCTCTAGCACCCTTCTGGAGTCCATCAAGGGTCCATAGGATCAAGGCCTCAGTTTATCACAGTGGTGGCTTTACAGTTCAGGGGTCAGTTGTGGTTTGGAGGTCATAGGGCTGATGATGTCAGGGCCTCTTGCTGATAGTGGCAGCATCACCCTGTGTTCTAATCACACCATCATGCTAATATCTGTGCTCTTGAACAGTGTAGTGCTTCTGTCTCACAAGAGCTCCAGTCTTCTCGGGGAAACTTTATTCTTAAAAGGGGGAGTTCTTGGGTCCTGGAATATCTCACTAAGAGAGTGGTGCCATCAGTGTCCCTAAAGGCCTGCCACTGCAGCTGGGAGATGGCAGACGTAAATGCAGTGACATGGTAAACACAGTTTGTAAGGCAGCTCTGTGATTCATCCCTCTCTTCCCTCCAGGCCTTTGTTGTCTTTCTTCTGGGTCTCTTTCCCCTCCCTTCTCCAGGCCCATTCACATCCCACCCATTCCTAGCTCTTGTGTAACTTCTGCTTCTGATGCTGTCTGACCATAGCCTTCTGTTGTTCTCCCTCTTCTGAACCCCCAGGCCTACTCCATGCACCTTGTCATCTTCTGTATTGCATCACATCTTTCTTTTCGTGTGTTTTATGATCTCTTTTCTCCACTTTGTGAACTCCTAGAAGACATGGGAAGAAGGAAACTAATATTTATAGACTGCCTTGTAAGCAAATGTGTGGCCATTGCAACATATTACCATAAATTCAGCAGCTTAGCACAATACAGGTTTATTCTCTTTCAGTTGTATGGGTCAGCAAGGCCACATCCCTCCTGGATGCTCTGGGGGCAGTCTGTTTCCTTATCATTTTCAGCTTCTGGAAACTACACATATCCCCACATCACTCAACCTCTGTTTCAGTCATCACATCACCTTCTCTCACTTTGATGCTAATGGTTGCATCAGGCCCACCCAGGTAATCCAGGATAGTCTCCCCACCTCAAGATTCTTTTTTTTTTTTTTTTTTTTTTTGAGACAGAGCCTCAAGCTATCCCCCTGGGTAGAGTGCCGTGGCATCACAGCTCACAGCAACCTCCAACTCCTGAGCTCAAGCGAGTCTCCTGCCTCCACCTCCCAAGTAACTGGGACTACAGGTGCCTGCCACAACCCCTGGCTATTTTTGGTTGCAGCCATCATTGTTATCTGGCAGGCCCGGGCTGTATTTGAACCCACCAGCTCAGGTGTATGTGGCTGGCACCATAGCCACTTGAGCCACAGGCGCCGAGCCGCACCTCAAGATTCTTAATCACATCTGCAACATTCCTTTTGTTGTGTGGACATATTTGGGGGCCAGTATTGTACCCACCACAGCTAAGTATTGCTCTTGGTGCCTCATAGACGTTCAATTCATCCTTTCAGTGGCCCTGTGAGGTAGATATTTGATTCATGTATCACTTCCTGGCCTTTTGGCCAACATCAAGTGCTATGTCTTTTCTTATGAGTTTAATGAATCACGTTGGGCATGAGGGGGCAGCCTGAGAGATCGGAGCTCACTGTCTTGTCTTCACTGCTGGTCGCAGGAAGGACCTGAGATCCCAGCACTCATGGCTCTGTCCCCTTCCCGCCTCTCAGGACCCCTGTCTGAGTCTCGCACTTCTACAAAGGTTAGTTTCCTACAACTTCTGTGCAAACTCTGTGGCTTAAACCAAAGATGTTTATTGTCTCAGATCTGGAGGTTAAAGTCTAAAATCAAAGCGTCCGCAGAGTGGGTTCCTTCTGGGAACCTTCCTTCCTTCGTATTGTCTTTCCCCTCTGTATGTTTCTGTGCCTGTGTCCAACTTTCTTCTTATAAATGACACAGTCATTTATAAGGACCCATGCTGAAAACCTCATTTTAACTTGGTTGCTTCTGTAAAGGCCCTCTCTCCAAACAACGTCACATTCTGAGGTCCTAAGGATCAGGACTCAGATGTAGACTCAACCCATACTTTGCGTGCTGAGGGTGCTTCATGGCCTCTGCCGGTTTGTGTGTTCAACCTGAAGGTTCTGTTTTCTGTCACTAAGCAGAAGCTGCCTTTTATTCTCACGGTTCTCACGCTGTTTCATGTCCTCCCCTCCTTCCTTCTCACACGACATATGGTGCTTTGTCACAATAGGCCATTTCCTCAGATATTTAATTTACTTCTCTGAGCCAAACCACCTAGATTTTATATTTCTTTTCTCACTAGAACAACCCACAAACCTGTAGTCATCAGATTCTCAACTGGTGTTACAGAGAGTGAGGGTAAACAAAATGTAGTAATATTGTTTTAAGGGATGTTGATGTCTCTTCTCCAGGGTGTGAGATTTAGAGGCCTGAGCAACACCCTTGAGAGGTAAGACAAAGAAGCTTTTTAGCCTATCCAAAATAGAGAAGGGAAATAACCCAGAAAAAGACATCTAGTGAGATATATACACACTCAGCCTCTCTGCCCATGAGTGTGGTGAAGAATTAAATTCTTAGATCTGGTGAATAGATTAGAACATCCAAATGACAAACCAAGTGTGCTCATTAGTGGGCAGGACTTCAGGCAGCGAAGAGTAACCCAAAGATTCTTCTTGGCTTTGGATATACTTGTTCAACTGTAGGAGGCTGGAGCCCTGAGAACAAGTCTCTGTAGAATGCCTCTGTGCAGGCCAGGCACAGTGGTTCACAGCTGTAATCCTAGCACTCTGGGAGGTTACTCTGGGATTGCCTGAGTGCCTGAGCTCTTAGGTTCGAGGCCAGCCTGAGCAAGAGCAAGATCCTGTCTCTAAAAATAGCTGGGCACTGTGGCTCATGCCTGCAGTCCCAGCTACTTGGGAGACTGAGGCAAGAGAATCACTTGAGCCCAAGAGTTTGAGGTTGCTGTGAGCTATGACGCCATGACACTCTATCAAGAGTGACAAAATGAGACTCTATCTCAAAAAAAAAAAAAAAAAAGAATGCCTCTGTGCAGCCCAGTTGGCCTGGATTTTCTTGGCCTTCCTCTTTTTTTCCCAACTAGTTTTATGTAAATGAATTAAATTTCTTTTTATTTTTAGAAGCCATTTCTTCCATAAGCTTATTAGCCCAATTTATCCCTCTATCTTTTTCTGTGCATTGGAAATTTTTTAATCGTGGTAAAATATGCAAAAAATTTACCATTTTAAGCATTTGTAAGTAGACAGTTCCAGTGCCATTAAGTACATTTACACTGTTGTGCCCAGGCCCTCTTTTTAAGTGTGTAAAACCCTTTTTTTTTTTTTTTTTTTGCAGTTTTTGGCCGGGGCTGGATTTGAACCCACCACCTCTGGTATATGGGGCCTGCGCCGTACTCCTTTGAGCCACAGGCGCTGCCCTAAAACCCTTTTCTTATGCCTCACATATCCCTCAAATCCCCCACCTCAGTCTATGGGACAAATCCAACTTGCCAGCAAATTATAAAGTAGAGAATGATACTTGAGGACATTATGTTGAATGAAATGAGCCAGTCACAAAAGGGCAGATACTGCACAATTTCACTTATATGAAGTATCTAGAGTTGTCAAATTCATAGAGAAAGAAAGAATGATGGTTGCTGGGGGATGGAGGCTGGAGGGAGTGGGAGGTCATTTAATTACGACAGAGTTTCAGGTTGGAAAGATGGAAAAGTTCTAGAGATGGATCATGGGGATGGTTGTACAACACTGTGAATGTACTTAATGCCACCAAAATGTATGCTTAAAAATGGTTAAGATGATAAATTTTATGTTATGTGTATTAAAGTTATTATCTACTATAAACAATAATAGCTATTTCCACAAAACTTTGTTCTTTTATAATTTATGACTCATATACTCCTTTAGATGCAACTTGAAGGTAGATCTTTGTTATTATTTATCAAAGAAGCATCGGTGTTTGTCTTCCCAAGCACATTACTCAAGAGTTCTCAGAGGAAGTGAACCAACAGGATATATATAGATACGTAGGAAGAGACTTATCATAAAAGATTAGCACTCACATGATTTTGGATGCTAGAAAGTTCTACAATTTCTCTGCAAGCTGGAAGCCCAGAAAATTAGTGGTATAGTTGATTCTGAAGGCCTCAGAACAGGGTGTGCCCATGTCTGTTGTCTGGCAACAGGAGAAAATGGATGTCTGGGCATACACAGAGAGGCAGTTCTCCCTTCCTCTGCCCTTTTGTTCTATGTGGTATTCGAGGCCCTCCACAAACTGGATGATGCCCCTTGTATAGGTGAGGGTAAATCTTCTTTATTCAGCCTACTGGTTCAAATGCTAATTTCTTCTGGAAACTCCCTTGCAGACATGTGCAGAATGATGTTTTACCAGCTATCTGGGCATCCTTTAGCCCAGTCAAGTTGATGCATAAAATTACCCATCACTCTAAGAATGAATCCACACAGCTATTTTAGGTAATTGGAGATTATTTAATAGTTTATTTTACACTTGGCATTTCACTACTTCTCTGTCTTGTTACTTCTTTTTCAGGAAAGGAGTTCATTACTGAGGAAATGGTATGATTTAATGATACAAAATAAGGATGACCTTGCCAAGATAATCACAGCTGAAAATGTAAGTTCAGCGTCCTGATTTAATACCCTGAGAAATTATACAGAAATTCTTAGACTAAACTTGAGAAGGCCTCTGACTTCCCCTCAGTGCCGTCTGTAGCTAAAGAATATGTGATTTTTCATCTGCTGATTAGATACTAAATCATTCTGTGCCAGGGCATTCAAAATTTGGTAAAATAACATTTGTAGGTTCTAGTTTATTGTTATTAATATCCAAAACTAGACTGTTTGGAATTACATGAATGCTGAGTTTTCACCATTCCAGTTTTTTTCTACATGATTGTTTTGGTTGATTTTCATGTTTTTCTATACAGAAAAACCTCCCTAGTTGACCACCTCTTTAAGTTGACCTAATTTTCATAGACCGGACATGCACCACATGTACATATCAGTGCAGGAGGCCTAGTTCCTTATGTTGACCACTTCTTTGTGTTGTCCAGTTATAGTCTCATGGGTGGTCAACTTATAGAGGTTTTACTGTATTGTACCAGTAGTTCCTCCCTAAGTATAGTAAATGATTTTACACCATGGTTACAACGTTTAGGCATTTAGAAGACCCAGTTCTAGATGTCTCCTAATTTCTAAGCATATTGAAGATATGCGTGATTCTCGTGGTTTAGGGTGATATAACCATGCTTCCGTCCAGCATTATTTGTAGTTCTGCTTTCTGAAAATCACACCCAAGTTAGAAATTTCCCAACAATCTTGTGGGTTTTGTAATGGGCTACTCTTTTACTACTTTGGCAGGCTTGAAGAATTTAAAAACACAGAACTATGCTTTTATTTTTAGAAGGTATACATGGTTTCTTTTTTGCCTTAACTTAGGGGAAGCCACTGAAGGAAGCACAGGGAGAAGTTCTCTATTCTGCCCTTTTCCTCGAGTGGTTTTCAGAGGAAGCCCGCCGCATTTACGGAGACATTATCTATACCCCAGCAAAGGACAAGCGCGCCCTGGTCCTCAAGCAGCCCATAGGTGTGGTGGCAGTCATCACCCCGGTATGTGCCAAGATCATCAAGATCCTAGGGCAGGAGATTAGGAATCCGGAAACTGTTTGTTCTTCCCTGTGCGGCAGCGTCCTCACCCTGCTAGCTTTGGCATCTTCTCTCCATTCCCAGATCCCTTTGCTGAACACAGAGGTGTGTTTCCTGGTCCTCTGTGATATGTGAGGCGTGGTGGCAGCAAGTGGGAGTAGTAGTTGCTAATGCCTGAAAAAGTGGGATGACCCACAGGAGAACCCAGGCAGCTTTTCTGACTTAGCTTAGAGGTTTCTCCCTGGCATTGCACTGCTGAAAAGATCTGGTATTTATCTCTTTTTTTTTTTTTTTTTTTTTAGACAGAGTCTCACTTTGTGCCTTCGGTAGAGTGCCATGGCATCATAGCTCACAGCAGCCTCAAACTCTTGGGCTTAAGTGATTCTCTTGCCTCAGCCTCCCAAATAGCTGGGACTACAGGCACCTGCCACAAGTCTCAGCTACTTTTAGAAACGAGGTCTTGCTCTGGCTCAGGCTGGTCTTGAACCTGTGAACTCAGGCAATCCACCCATCTCGGCCTCCCAGACTGCTAGGATTACAGGGTATTTATCATTTTTAAAAGAACTTCAGACATGGCATATTTTTAATGTGTTATAGTTTGGAAAAAATTGTGGTTATCAACAAGAAAGCATTTATGTACCTACCTGCAGGAACTAGGCCAGGTTCTGGAGGTGAAAAGGCTGAGAAATGCCTGGTTGGGGCTGCAGCATGGCTGTGGGTGCCCATCTTCCTCTCTCAGAGAGATCTTTCTAGGACCTGCCCTCTACTAGATCCCATATTGACTTCTCTCCAGTGTCTGTCTCAAGACCGCTATTCTATCCCGGCTCAGCAGAGTTACAGATGGAATCTCCCAGCCTGCCTAGATTTACTAGGTTTGGCTTGAAGCTCTCTGTGTACTATCTGCGTGACCTGGGCCTGTTGCTTAAGGGCACTGTCTCAGTTTTCTCAGACCTGCTAATGAGGGTAAGAATACCAACCTCATTGGATTGTGATAAGAATTTAATTCATTATAATTTTAAAGGGATTAGAATAATAGCAGAGTAAGCACTATATGTCGTTTATCGAATAAAATAATGTTTTACATGCATAGATGTCTGTAGATATCCACAGAGGGATCCAAGAAATCATCTGCTATTTTCAGAATCAGCATTGCTAATATTTTCTGCCAAGGACTTCAGGCCAAATCCATCCTATAGTTTTTGAATAAATTTGAGACAAGGCTCCCCCTACCCATTCACACATTACTACCTCTGGGTAACTTTTACCATCCCTCTGCAGAGTCGAGTAGTGACAGAAACCATATACCCTCCAAAGCCTAAAAAATTTCCTGTCTAGTCCTTGAAAAAAAAAATGTTGGCTGACCTCTGGTCTAAATAATTCTATGTAATGTTCGGTTCTGAAAATGTTTCTAATCTTTATAAACCTTTATTTCCTGAGTCCCTCAAGTTGGGGGCATCAGGTGTTCTAGGAGTGTGCCTGTGCAGCCAGAAAACAGGTTTGTCCCTCAGGTGTGCAATGGAATTTATTGACTGACTGTTCAACCTGCCTTCCTTTGGACTAATGAAGCAGTCTTTCCTCTCCCATGCTTCCTCTGTTCTCCTGACCCCAGTGGAATTTCCCCAGCGCCATGATCACCCGGAAGGTGGGGGCTGCCCTGGCAGCCGGCTGCACTGTGGTGGTGAAACCTGCTGAAGACACGCCCTTCTCCGCCCTGGCCCTGGCCGAGGTGAGCCTTTCTCTCTCTGTGTTTGTGCAGAGCCAACAAAGTCCATAAATCAGTTTTCTACCTGGCTCTTTGGTGCAATGGATAATGCATTGGACTTCTAATTCCAAAATGGACTTTTTTATCTGGGACAAAAAAAAGTCATTTTGAAGCCTCCTTCCTTGCCTGTGTCTGCCGCTGTGTGGTGTTGTGTTTTAATCAAATGGTATTTTTTTTTTTTTTTTTTTTTTTTTTATAGACAGAGTCTCATGTAGTCACCCTCGGTAGAGTGCTGTGTCATCATAGCTCACAGCAACCTCCAGCTCTTGGGCTTAGGTGATTTTCTTGCCTCAGCCTCCTGAGTAGATGGGAGTACAGGCATCCGCCACAACACCCAGCTATTTTTTTCTTGCCGTTTGGCCAGGGCCAAGTTTCAACCCACCACCCTCGGTATATGGGGCCGGCACCCTACTCACTGAGCCACAGGCACCGCCCAGTCAAATGGTATTTTGAGTCAGATGTTGCTCTTTTCAAAAAAGAAAAAAATGGGTGAGGGATTTTCTGTTATCTGTAAGCCATGTATGTTTTTAGCCCACCATAAAAATGGTATCTGTCTATTACCTTCATTATCTATGCACTAAGATATGGTAAATTCTCACATGTAGGAAACATCTTTTTTCTTTTTTTGAGATAGAGTCTCACTTTGTCACCCACTGTAGAATGCTGTGGCATCACAGCTCACAGCAACCTCAAACTCTTGGGCTCAAGCAGTCCTCTTGCCTCAGCCTCCCAAGCAGCTGAGTATTACAGGCATCCACCACCACAACCCCGCTAGTTTTAGAGATGGGTTCTCGCTCTTGCTCAGGCTGGTCTTGAACTCCTAAATTTAAGCAATCCAGCTGCCTTAGCCTCCCTGAGTACTAGGATTACAGGCTTAAGCCACCACGCCCAACCCCAGGAAACCTCTTATTTACTGCCCTCAACCCCATTTTAATCTGCATTCCATCAGATTTTGTCATGCTTTGATTGGGAACCTCAAATGTCTTCTTGCCTCACTTAGAGTAAGATCCAGAGTCTCTGCAGTGGCCCTCCAGGCCCTATGAGGTATTAGTATCCTCTATACCCCTCTGAACTGGCCCATCCCTCCAAGCCCCTGACTCATCACTCATCTGCTTCGGCCACTCTGGCCAGCACACTCTTCAGACCCACCAGCCTCACCCTCAGTTTGGACTTTATTCTTTTATTCTTTATTCTTTTCTCTCTGTCTGGAGCACTCTGCACCAGGCACTCCATGACTTGCTCTTTCCTTTTAACATTCCTTTGGTTAGCTCAAAAGCAGCGATGTATTTATTGCTCACCACCAGTGCTTATGCTCAGTGTCTCTCTAGTCATTTGGTTATCTGAGCCTTATACTCTAGAAGATTCTACAGGAAGGGCTCATGGGAAAGATACTTCTGGTTCTTAAATGTTGACAGTAGTCTGTGTCCATTATGGCTGTAAATCAGAGGGATTTTAAAACTTGTTTTTGAGATAGGATCTCCGTCTGTTGCCCAGGTGAGAGTACAGTGATGTTATCATAGCTTTTGATAGCCTGGAACTCCTAAACTCAAGTCATCCTCCTACTTCAGCCTCCCATGTAGCTAGGACTACAGGCACATGCTACCACCCTCCAGCTAATTATTTTTATTTGCAGAGCCAGGATCTCACTATGTTGCCAGGCCTCAAGTATCCTTAGCTTCCCAGAGTGCTAAGATTATAGGCATGAGCCACTGCACCCAGCCATAAATCAGTGTTGCTTGGTATAAAATCCTTGGCTCTCATTTCCTTTACTCAATTATTGTAAATATATTCTCTATTTATCGATGACATAAAATATTCTTGAAAAGTCTAATGGTAAATTTCTTGCCTTTATAAGTCAACTTGGTTTGGGGAGTTACCTAGATACCCAATAGTGAGTGGGGTTTTTTGCCGTTCATTTTCATGACCAGTAATATCACTGGAATGTGTCTCTTTGATGGTCATTGTGTGTCCATGCTCTAGTTATGCAGTGTGCTCTTTCAATATGTAGTTTCAAAACTTTTTTCATTTCTGCGTAGAGAACACTGTGCCCTGATCTTTAACATAAGACTCACTTTCCACTTGAAAAAACTAAAGAATCATGAGAATAGCATGAGTTTTATATGTGCAAGAAGTTAGAAAACTGGCCTCCAAAGAAAATGTATATGTAAAGTGTGGTGTACCAAGCCTCATGGTTAGGGAAAAGATTTTCCAGATTGCAAAGGTCCCCTGACCCTGGAAACAGAAGTCTTCCTTAGTCTGTGGTTTTGCAAAAACAAGTTAAAGACATTCTGTCTGACACTTTCCATGTTCTCCCTTTTCAGTGCTAATGTCTGATAAATAACTTTTAACTACTTTTTCCTGCTTTATGATAATAAGTACGGACCAAGGTTTGCTGGGAAGGCTCCTCCCTAAATCCCTCAGTTCCCCAACGAGGACTTTGTGTCAAGCCTCTTCGCTCCTCACACCAGAGCCCCTTCATTTCTGTAAAGTTTGGAGATTTGTTTTTCACCCTTGATTTGCTTTACTCCTTCAGAAACTCCTATTGTCCAAAGTTAAATCTTTGTTGTCACATTCCCTTCTATCCTTTTCCCTAATGTTTAACATTATCTTCCTTTTTGCCGTCTATTTCTGTTAAGGTTTTATGTGGAGAGTTTATTCATTCTCGTGTATGGTCCTTCCAGTTTGGTCTTCATTTTTGAAATGATTATTTCTTTTATTTCTAATTCCTTCCTATATTCCCGCACCTCATTTCTAAAAATATTTTTAGCTCTGATTCCTGTTGTTCTTTGTGTCTTGGTATAATTTTCTTATCATCTTTTACCTTGTTTTGAAATAGTAAGTTCCAGTGTGGTCTGTCTGATGGGTGTGCCTTTTTCTGTTATGCTTTTGTTATCTATGGGGAGTTACTCCACTCCTTACTCTTTCTTTCATTTTTTTTCCTGACAACTTTGTATGGGTTGTAACCTCGGTGCTCTTCTGAGAATTTTGTTTATTTTCATGTGAAGTTAGCTTTCCTAAACTCTTAGTGGAAGGACTGGTTAGAAATAGCTTCTCTGCCTTCACAGGGTACCCTTTGCTCTCTTGCATGTTGTATTCAAAGATAAGGCAACTTGCTTTCTGAGATTCCCTGGCTTCGTTCCCTTCCCCACCTTTATGTCTTTTCTCCTCCTGTGGCACACGATTCCCAAGGGCTAGACCCTTCATGCCCTTCAGTCTTTACTGCAGTGTTCCCTGTACTTATAACTCACCTCCCACTGAATCGGGCAAGGCCTCCCGCTCATGGCTGCTGTTTCTCAGCTGAACTCCTGCCGGCTGTTTGGGGCTGTCTGCTTTCAGGTCCCTCATGCAGCCTGTTCCTGCCCTCTGCTTCCTCACACACAGGTGCTGTCATGACGCCCACATCGTATCACAGTAGGTGGTGTGTCCTCGCCCACTTATAATCTGTGGTTTGTGGAGATACCTTGTCATCTAGTCATGTAAATGTCTCTGATAATCTTGGTTTTGCTCTCTAATTGATGTTTTTATAAGGAGAGTTAGGGAGATTCAAAAAACCATTCAGAATCCCCAGTCAGATGCATATAACAAGCTAATTGTTAATGGATTCCAGAAATTAAAATAGTTCAGGATATAACTTATCTAAAGAAAGAGTGCAGGTTTTCAGGTCAGGCAGCTATGGGTCAGCATGTGGTTCTGTCACTCCCCAGCCTGTGACCTTGGCTGGACTCCTCCCTCCTGGGCCTCCCACTCCTCATCACTGCACTAGGAAATAACATATGAAAAGGCTTTGCCCTGCTGCTCTGCACTTAGTAGGTGCTTACTAAACGCACCTTAATACTCTCCCATCTTTGATCCTATAGATGAATCAACTAACTTTTTTCTTGGAATATCTGGTTTTTCTTGGGAAAGAAATTTCAGGTTGTTTGAACAGAAGGTGGGGTTGAAACTCATGCTCTAAGGAATTTTAATGTCTAACAACATATTAATCTGAACGTCACTTTAACACTAGTAAGAATCTTGTTTCAGTTCCATGTATATTCTTATTCAGTCCCCAGGAGCACCTTAACTTTTTTTTCATTGCTTTTTGGGTTGAGCATATATTTGTTCCTCTTTTCTGTTTTTTCACTTTGATAATTTGCTATTTCTCCTTGTAGCTTGCAAATCAGGCGGGAATTCCTTCAGGTGTGTACAATGTTATTCCCTGCTCTCGAAAGAAGACCAAGGAAGTGGGAGAAGCACTTTGTACTGACCCTCTGGTGCCCAAAATTTCCTTTACTGGCTCAACAGCTACAGGAAAGGTATGTCACTTCAGTCTCAAAGAAAACAAATTCCATTCTAATATTTTCTCTTTATGGAGCTTAAAAAGACTTTAATCTCAGTCACCATTTTTAGAAAATCCAGCAGAGTGTAAAAGTAATGTCTGATCATCATCCTCTGGAGATATTTTGAATGATGTTTCTTATGTGATATAATGTACGTTCCTATTTGATGATATTAAACAAATTGAGGCCCCAAGGTGCTCATTATTTTTCATTATTTCTTGTATGTGACATAGTTAAAAGGTATCTATTTTATTTTTTCAATCTTGAATTTGTGCTTTTTTCATAATCTAGAATTAGAGAGTCAGAAAAAACATAATTCATATTGAAATGGATGCCTTAGACTTGAACAAAAATTGTATTTAGTATAAAAGTACTTATAGAAATGTACTTCTCTCTATAGTATCTTCTCATTTTTTTGTTTTTTAGTTTTTTTCCCCTTGAATGTTGAAAAGTTCTTTCCTCAAAACTTCATATGTATTTCTGTGAGTAGATTTCAATTTATCCTTTCAAATGTCCAAAAGAAAAAAGTCAGCCAGGCACAGTGGCTCACAATTATAATCCTGGCACTCTGGGCGGCCAAGGCAAGAGAATTGCTTGAGCTCCAGAGTTCTAAAAGCAGCCTAAGCAAGAATGAGACCCTGTCTCTACTAAAAATAGAAATTTAGCAGGCATTGTAGCAGGTGCCTGTAGTCCTAGCTACACAGGAGGCTGAGGCAGGAGGAGTGCTTGAATACAGGAGTTTGAGGTTGCTGTGAGCTAAGCTAATACTACTGCACTCTAGCATAGGGCAACAGAGTGAGACTGTCTCAAAAACAAAAGGAATCCAGGTAGGTGAAAAGTTTTTGTTTATGGTGTCTCTTTCCGGATGGTATACTTTTCTCTAGTTATATATACATATATATGTATCCATACTCATGCTGGACAGGTGTATAAACACAGCAGATAAAAATCATGTAGGCCGGGCACAGTGGCTCACACCTGTAATCCTAACACACTGAGAGGCTGATGTGGGTAGATTGCTTGAGCTCAGGAATTCAAGACCAGCCTGAGCAAGAGAGAGATCTGTCTCTACTAAAAATGGAAAAACCAGCCAGGCACGGTAGTGGGCACCTGTAGTCTCAGCTATTCAGGGAGGCTGAGGCAAGAGGATCGCTTGAGCCCATGAGTTTGATCTGTGATGCCATAGCACTCTACCAAGGGCAACGGAGTGAGACTCTGTCTCAAAAATAAATAAATAAATCTAATTTTAAATCTAATTGGAAAGTTTCTGTGAACCTGTGGTCATTTTTAGAGCGCGTGAGAAGAGGCAGGAGTACAGCAGTGGTAATACCTCCGGTCACCACCACTCCTGTCACTCTGTTAGCTCACCCGCCGGGAGACGCACTGGGATCCTACTGTTCGTTCATACCAGAAATAGGAATTTTTTAATTCATAGACTGCTATGCCCCTGAGTCATGGATCAATGTAAATGAAAGAGGGATTCTGATGTTACCATGAGGGAGAGAAAAAAAAAGAGGCCTGAGAAAGAGTTGTACAACCTTTGCCATTTAAGCCAGAGACATTCCCGGGATACTGGGTGGAGGGCACCAGTCCTTATCTTCCTTCAGTTTTCCCAGCAACTTCTCATCATCTGACAGGTATCCAGGACAATGTCAATCGTATGTTCCCAGCAAATCTAGCTTTGCTACTATTTTCCCGGGACAGTGATTCACCTTAAGTGACTTAAAGGACAAAGTGACAATTATAGTTAAAAGAATTACTAATGTCTATTGCAAAGGCCTCTTTGGAGCTGGTCTTCACAGAGATCAGTGGCCAAGCTGCTGGTTTCGGGGCACAGAATCTTACCTCATAACTGAAGCCCACACTGTGAGCTTGTTCTAGAGGTGCCTGCCTGCCCTTCGCCCTTTGCTGGGGGAACACCGCTCCTGGAACCCTGCAGAGGAGACAGCAGCCGTGTTTTATAGTACACAACACCTCAGCTTTTTCTGCACCGAGAACTGAAACATGAGTGATCTTTGACTTAAGGGAAATAATTTGTAGGCTGGCCAGTGACCTAGGACAAGTGGCCTGCCATAGCAAGGTAAACCAGGTCAATCATGTTCTGTCTTTGGAAGTGGTGGGCTGAGGAGGTCAGCAGTGGGAAGTGGAGCTGAAACACTTCATGACGAGGTGCCAGGAATTCACGTAGTACTCCAGGCAGGGCCCATGGCAAGCCATCCTGAGTGGGGAGAAGACACTGTCACAGGGCACATGGGTAGGGACATGTGCATGTGGAGGGACAGACACCAGGAGACAAGGTCAGGAAGAGGTGAAATGGACTGACCCACAGGTGAGAATCTTTTTTACACCTGGCAGGTGGCGTTTCTTTAAAATTAAAATAGCTGCTATATTGAGTCCAAGAAATGTGTTTAATCTTAAAACTTGCACTGCTTTGTTGAGTAGTAGCATTTCAGTGAGAAAATCGTTACCACCAACGGAGCTGGAATGGTAACACCTTGGCACACAGTGAAGTGCCGGCACAAGCCCGGCTTTCCAGCCTTTCTAGACTTTTACCAAGGGTCCTGTCAACAAAAACTCATAGCCTCAAGGTGTGCATCTCCTGGAGGACCATTAGTACAGCCACCTTGGGCTGTGAATGCCAGTTCCTTTGAACTACCTCAGGTGGTTCCATCTTTCCTTTAGCCAGGACTGGACAAAGACCTCGTATCTTGCAATAAAGAGTTTAAACAGTATCTTGAGAATGGAGAAACAAATACCACAGGTACTTACTCTTAAATTGGAACTAACTGATGAGCACACATGTGCACAGAGGGAAGTAAAACTCAGTAAAAGTTAGTAGGGTGGGCACTAGCCACATACACTGGAGCTGGCAAGTTGGAATCAGCCTATGCCGGCCAAATAACAATGACAACTGCAACCAAAAAATAGCTGGGCATTGTGGCAGGTGCCTATAGTCCCAGCTACCTGAGGGACTAAAACAAGAGAATCGCTTAAGCCCAAGAGTTTGAGGTTGCTGTAAGCTGTGACACCACAGCTCTCTACCAAGGGCAATAGCTTGAGATTCTGTCTCAAAAAAAAAAAAAAAAATAGCAATGGGGCAGGGAGAGAAAGGGACAAAATAAACTTACCTAATGGGTACAATTAACACGATTTGGGTGACAGGGACACCTATAGCAGCTGGGGCTCAGTCATTACAAAAGTGACCCATGTAAACATTTGTACCCCCTTAATGTTTTGAAATTTACAAAAAAGAAACCAAAAAAAGAAAAAACTCATTTTAACATCCCTGAGCTGCTTTCTTAAGCCATAAAATCTCTTCTTGGATATTTAGAGCCTAATAGTTATATATGATCGAAAGCCTTAAAATATGCATTGAACTAGAAATTCTATACATTTATCCTAAAGGAATAATTGCATGTTATCTTTAATAGCAAGAATTGGAAACATCCTAAATGTTCAACACATGGGGGCCGGATAAATAAATAAAGGAACAGCTGTGAAATGGAATAATGTGCATCTAAAGGAATGTTCTAGAAGCACATATGCTAACATGAGAAGATTTTCACATTATAGTGTTATGTTAAAGGAGCAAGATATAAAGTGTTATGAACATGTTAAGAAGTTCCAGATAGATGTTTAATGGGAAAGATAGAGCAGGTTACAAAACTGTTTAATTATACCATCCTGTTTTCTTTCTTTCTTTATTTTATGTATTTATTTATTTATTGAGACAGATTCTTACTATATCACAGCTCACAGCAACCTCCAACTCTTGGGCTTAAGTGATTCTCTTGCTTCCGCCTCCCAAGTAGCTGGGATTACAGGCACCCACCACAACACCTAGCTATTTTATTGTTGTTTTTGCAGTTGTTTAGTTGGCCCAGACCGGGTTCGAACCCATCATCCTCAGTGTATGTGGCTGGTGCTATAACCACTGTGCTACAGGCACCAAGCCTGTTTTCTTTTTTTATAAAAGTACATATACTTGAACCTGCATGACCAAATTCTGAATGGATTACCTTAAAATGTTATCAGTGGTAAGCTATGGGTTGTGGGATTCTAGGAAATTTTATTACCTTATCTTCACATTACAATTTTTAAGCCTATCACACTGTTTGTGAATAGGTAATATACATATGGTTCAGACACCAAGACTGTGTTAACATGTGTACCTTGAGAAATCTCACCCTTACCCTGGCTGACTCCCTTCCCCTTTTCTATAAGTAATTATTTTTAGTCTCTTGTTATTTTCCCAGTGTTTCCTTATAAAATGCTAGCAAATATAAGCATATATTCTTTTTTTTTTTTTTGAGAGAGAGTTTCACTTTGTCACCCTGGGTAGAGTACCGTGGCATCATAGCTTACAGCAACCTCAAACTCCTGGGCTCAAACAATTCACTTGCCTCAGCCTCTGGAGTAGCTAGGACTACCAGTGCCCACCACAATGCCAGCTGTTTTTTTAGAACCAGGGTCTTGCTCCTGCTTAGGCTGGTCACGAACTCCTGAGCTCTGCCTTGGCCTCCCAGAATGCTAGGATTATAGGCATGAGCCACCATGTCAGCCCTCAAAAATAAACATATATTCTTGTTTCTCCCTTTTCTTATGCAAAAAATTATCCCATATACACTATTGTGTACCTTGTTTCTTTCGCTATTGGGTAATTTTTTACAGTGAAGGCTTCACAGTCTTGCTAGTTGATTTCAGTGCTCATAGTGCTCTGTCCTCTCTTTCAGATCCTGTTGCACCATGCAGCAAACTCTGTGAAAAAGGTCTCCATGGAGCTGGGTGGTCTTGCTCCATTCATAGTATTTGACAGTGCCAATGTGGACCAGGCTGTAGCAGGGGCCCTGGCGTCTAAATTTAGGAACTCTGGGCAGGTGAGTTTTGTAGAGCTTTTCAGGGTATGTGTGTGTGTGTTACAAAGACCCTCCATTGCCACTGCCTCACTCATCTCCTGGAAGGAAACCTCTTGACAAACAGTTAATAAGTGCCTTATTTTTTGGCAAAGCAAGAAGGGTCCAGAAAGAAGTAACATAAAGCCCCTGGCTTTCTTAGAAGAGTTTCCTAAACAGCAAATGTCTTTTAGTCAAATAGTTCTCTTTTCTCTTCTCTCTCCAACTTTTGAAACTAATTATTTTCATGGTTTCTTTCCTTGGGCTTTTCTCAACTGATATAATTGTTTCTTCAGGTAGAAAATAGCCTTTACCAGGTAGGGTCTCTGAGGTCCACAGTCTTAAGGGAAAGAAGGTAAGAAAATGTTGAGGATGATACCTGGAAAAACTCAAAACCCTGCTACTTGCTAAGACCTATTGGAGCCTACCTTGTCTGAGATGGAGGAGGCATCAGAGGTGCCCTGACAGGGGTCAGCCCTGTATCGGCAGTGTGTCCAAGGAATGTCCATGCCATCCTGGGAGAATGGAGCCCTGAGCTCATGTCTTCATAGGAAATTCTAGAATGTTAGATCTGGCAGAGACCTTCATGCTTAATCTGATATAAATCTCACATTTTACAGGAAATGAAACTCTGAGAAAGTGTAAGTGACTTGAGGTCAGACATCCTTGGACCACAGTTCCAGCTCTGCTGAGGAGCTGGGACTCTGAGCCAGAGGTCCTGTCTCCTAGTTTCTGTCCAAGCTGCTGCCAGGATCTTTATTCTTAAGTGCTTCATCTTAAAAGTACCATCCATATGCAACTTTAAATGCGTTCCAGAAACAGATATAAATACTCCTGAAAGGTTATATTGTGAAAAAGTGATGAAATGTTTTTGTGGCATTAAATTATTAACTTAGTAATTAATAAGTTAATATGAAGCAACTTTCATTCTTGCTTTGGCTCTTGGTAACCTAAATAAGCTTGGTTTTGTCAGAAACAGGTATGTTTCCTTTACAAACACAAAATGCAAAGAGTATAACTCTGCAATATAGTGCGACTTTGGAGTATGTTGCTTTAAGGCAATAAAAAGGCACAGGACAGAAAATCATATGTACCTTGTTTCTAGTAGGAAAATACATGATTAAGAAAAATATAAGAAGCAAATATGTCAACAAAAGCTGGGTTTCCTAGAATGTGGTTATATTTTATAATTTAAAAATACTCTCTAAGTAGAAAAAAATACGCAAGACCTTTTCAATAAAGAAGGAATGGTCTTGGCTCAGCGCCTGTGGCTCAAGTGGCTAAGGCGCCAGCCGCATACACCTAAGGTGGCAGGTTCGAATCCAGCCCAGGGCCGCCAAACAACAATGATGGCTGCAACCAAAAAATAGCCGGGTGTTGTGGTGGGCGCCCATGGTCCCAGCTACTTGGGAGGCTGAGGCAGGAGACTTGCTTGAGCCCAAGAGTTGGAGGTTGCTGTGAGCTGTGATGTCACGTTACTCTACCCAGGGGGACAGCTTGAGGCTCTGTCTCAAAAAGAAAAAGAAGGAATGGTCTTGTGTCCATTTTTAAAATGTCAGACTCAGGCAGATGCTCAGAAGTTTTAAGCTAAAGGATGTAGTTAGCGTCTGGCCTCTTTCCTCCCAGCCTCTGCTCACAGTCCCTGCAGCATCACCATCTCTCAGGAAGCTTGCAGCCTTTTTTTTTTTTCCTGTTATTCAAGCCATTTGAAAAAACATGAGATGGCTTTTTTTTTTCTTTTTGCACACAAGTCCTTACACTTGTTTACCTATTTGACCACAAATGTGTGGCAGCTGTGGAAGGAGCTGGAGAGCAACAAAACACTGACTCAGAGCTTTTGTCTTTGGGGCCAAGCCCATGTGAGAAGGAAAACAGCAGGTTGGACACAGGACAAGATGCCCTGGGGAAGTAAGTGTGTTCCCAGAGCGGTGGCAGCAGTCACACGTTTACTGTCTGGGTCAGTAGCTCTGACAAACTATGTGGGTTTGTTTTTGTCTTCTGTCTAGACATGTGTTTGCGCAAACCGATTCTTGGTGCAAAGGGGTATCCATGATTCCTTTGTCAAAAAATTTGCTGAGGCAATGAAGAAGACCCTGCATGTAGGGAATGGATTTGAGGAGGGAACTACTCAGGGCCCGTTAATTAATGAGAAGGCAGTAGAAAAGGTAAGTTCACTTACCTTACCAGTTATTATCTGGTAAAGTAAATTTCATGGTGTCAATGTCAAAAGCTTAGTGAAAAGCACCTTGGCTAGGAGAGTGAGGGTGGACGGGATAGGGAAAGGTTCTCTGTTGGATACAGAATGATCGCTAGATGGGAGGACTATGTTCTAGTGTTCCATAGCACGACAGGGTAACTGCAGGTAACAGTTTACTGTATATTTTCAAAATAGCTAAAATATAGGATTTTCCATGTTTCCAAAACCAAGAAATGACAAATGTTTGAGGTGATGAATGTGCAAATTATCCAGATTAGATCACTACACATTATATGCATGTACCAAAATATCACACTGTACCCATAAATTTTGCTTGCATTGTTGTGTTTCAATTAAAATTAATATTATAAGCAAAGAAATAAATGGTGTTGAAAGGTCAAAATTAAAAAGCCACTTTGTGGAGTTAGGAAGATGGTGGATAGAAGCAGTCTGTGCACGCCGCTCTCGAGGAGAGAACCAAAAGCTGTAGGTGGATGCCCACCTGCAGGCGGGACTTCTTGAAAAGAGCACGTGAATCATCAGAGAAGCAATGGGGGCGGGGGGGGGGGGCGGCATTCAGAGTGAAGAAGAAGGAGGTGACAGGCAAACCATCTGAAGAGATCTGAAGGTACCTGGGGGAGGCACCCAGATCTGGGTACGGATAGGAGGAGAGACCTGGGGTTCCATAGTCGCCCTGTGGGCACTGTGGACTGAGCTGTGAGGGACCACCACCACAGACCTACAGGCTGATCAGGGAGCTGCTTGAAGTCTGTATAGCAACATGGCACTGAGGGTGAGTACTGCAAATGATACCTTTCAAGATCTCAGTTCCAGAGTACCAGGTCTGCACACAGCTGGGCTTTGCTGCAGCCTCCTCTACATTGCCCTGGCCAGCTAGGGCAGGAACGTGGAGAGTGGACTCTTTGCATGCCACATGAGAGAGCTGAGCACCCTTCCCCCCCACGGGGGACTAGAACAGATCAACTGCCCCAGAAGCCACCTGAGAAGCCCTTCAGCGGCTGCCTCTGTGGACCTGGGTGGGGGAAATCCCTGTAGGCTCATTCCTGTGATCCCCAAGCTACCACCTGCCCCCATAGCTCTGCACCTGTGATTCCTGCACTACTGTCTAGTCCCACACCCAAAACTCCATTGCGGCCCAGGCCCCAGCTCCCAAGATCCCCTGGTGCTGTTGGACCCTGTGGCTCTGCCTTCAAGGCTCCAGTATCACCGCCAGGCCCCAGCTCAGGCTCCAAGACCCCCCTGCTGCTGTTGGGCTCTGCAGCCTTGTACCCAAAGGCAGCCACAGTTCTGAGGCTGCCTTGCCTTATTTAAAAGCAAACCCCACCCTTTGATTTTTTTGGGGGGACACCTAAAAGGAAAAGAAGATCAACTTTGTTTATAAACTGGTTTATGCTCCAGCTGTAATCCTGGCATTGGCCTGTTTTTTCCTCTCTTGATGACAAAATGCCCTTCCAGTAGACTCCTTAATGGAAGTATCCTAGCAGGGCTAGGTAGTGTGCAGGATTTAGGTAGTAAAAGGAAGTTACTGTTAGGAAGGATTTGTTTATTGAAAAAAAATGTTGTAATCTTGACTACCAGCTAGGTGAGATTTCATTCTTACTCTACTGTTTAAAACACCACTCCCAAGGAACTTTCTTGTAATTCTAAACATCTACTATGCTACCTGGATAAGTCTTTACTGATAGAATAAATTTTATCTTTTTTTAAAATGGGGAATATTTAAAATCAGGTAGCCAGTGGTAGCTGAAGATTGTTTTTAGGGAAGGAAGGGAGGAGAGGTGGCCAGAGGAAGGCATGCTGGGAACCAGCGCTCACCCGGGAACCAAAATGAAGTTACAGCCGAGTCAGTGCCCAGCGTGGGAAGCACGAGCAGACCTCTGTTCCTTGGCTTCCTGTCCCCGCCCAGTGGGCAGTCAATTTAGCTGAACCCACATCAAGGCTTGACAGAGATCTGATAAATTTCTAGTTATTACCTTAAGATTACGCTAGGTAGAGAAAGACACATCAGAGTTTACACTGGTACCACCTGTATTTTAGAGGTGGCTTTTGAACCCTGAATACAAACCAGGGGTGCTCACTCATCTAGCAAAGGCAATTTGGGTCTGTACTAGCTGTGGTTTAAGTGGCTAAATGGTGTTTTTCAATACACCTTGTACCTTTAACAACGACAGAGGCCGAGGCCTTGGTGCTTTTTAAGTGCCCCAGATTATTCTAGTTCACAGCCAGGCTGGGAACCGGGCTATCCTTTTTTTCTCTAAATCAAGATGCAGACACTGTCCTCTAGTCGGCACTATATGCTAAGGTGTCAAACCAGCACACCTGCAGGGTTTCTTTTTGGTGGAGGAAGGTTTGTTATAAACTGCCTTATCTATAAAAGTAATCCATTGTGTTGTCTATAAGGTATACACTGTCATAAGGTGGGGTCCAGGAAAGAAACGCTGCAGATCACATTAATTGACAAGAAAAAGGCAGGGCAGATTTTATGGGGGGTCAAGGAAGTAGGCCCCTGTTAAATTAGTTAAATAGAATTACTTAAAATACATCAACTATAGAAAGTAAGCCATCCTGACCAATGGAGATTTGTGTGTTCCCGCTTCTGGCCTCTGTCTCTCTGCAAATGTGATTCCTTCTGCCCAGAAGGATGCTTTGTGTTTATATAAAAACAAAGAAAAAAGAAAACCAGTTACAGTTTTCTGCAATTTAAAAATTCTAAGAGATTGTGTCCTTTCGAAAGCTCTTCTTTTTATCATCATGCAGGTGGAGAAACATGTGAGTGATGCAGTCTCCAAAGGGGCCACCCTCGTGACAGGCGGGAAGCGACACCAGCTTGGAAAAAATTTCTTCGAGCCCACCTTGCTCAGCAATGTCTCCCAGGACATGCTCTGCTCTCACGAGGAGACATTTGGGCCTCTGGCACCAGTGATCAAGTAAGATCATCCAACCAGTAGGAAGACAGGAGAGAGAACAGGAAGGCAAAGGAAACCCGTACAGAGAATCGTGCGCTGTTTTGATGGCTGGGGGAAGCTGAGAGCTGTGCTGAGTCTAGTCAGCAGAAGAGCAGAGTTCACCTTAGGAGTTTTTTTAATCATCACTGCAGACCTTAAATTTTATCAAATTCTTTATTTTCTTCCTTCTATCTGCTGAATTCATTGTCCTTCCTAAAGGAGCACATCCTCAAAGGATTCTTTCATGGGAGTCCATAGGAAATGAACTTTCTGATCTTTTATGATCTTTGGTCTCACATTCATGGGTAAATAATAAAATTCACTTAGGTAAAATCTTAGATTTAACACTTCGAAAATATCACTCCCGCCAGCCACGTACACCTAAGGTGGCGGGTTCGAATCCCCAGCCCGGGCCCACCAAACAACAATGATGGCTGCAACCAAAAAATGGCCGGGCGTTGTGGCGGGCGCCTGTGGTCCCAGCTACTTGGGAGGCTAAGGCAGGAGACTCGCTTGAGCCCAGGAGTTGGAGGTTGCTATGAGCTGTGATGCCATGGCA
>CAUYQV010126087.1:0-10478 GCA_963574575.1 Galagoides demidoff
CAGCCACATATACCTAAGGTGGCGGGTTCAAATCCAGCCCGGGCTCACCAAATAACAATGATGGCTGCAACCAAAAAAATAGCCAGGCGTTGTGGCGGGCGCCTGTGGTCCCAGCTACTTGGGAGGTGGAGGCAGGAGACTCGCTTGAGCCCAGGAGTTGGAGGTTGCTGTGAGCTGTGATGTCATAGCACTCTATCCAGGAGGACAACTTCAGGCTCTGTCTCAAAAAAATAAAAAGGAAAATAATAATAAAAACTTCCACAGTCAGAAAATAGGTTTTGAAGCACTCATCAGTTGCAAAAGGAGACTGGAGCTAGACTTCAAGGTAATAATTGTTCAAGGTCCTCTTGCGTTCTAGGATGAGGTATTTTTAATCTCATAGACAACAGACCAAATTCCAAATGCAGACATTTTTCTCCTTTAGTAGAGAAATTCACTCAACTAAATCCTCAATCTCTTTGATCCTGTTTCCCATCCCTGTCCCTGATGTTCTATCCCTCCCTGGTTTTCTGGGTAGATTATATGGCAGCATGCCTTACCTGGGCCCAAATTTTGAATGCTTTTATTCTGACTATTGAACTGGTCTATAGATAAAGAAAAACTAATTCTTTTTTCTTTCAATTCAAACTTTAATCTCAAAAATCTATGCCTTTTACTTAAATAAGATTCTCCTGATCAGCCCTAAAATTCTCACAATGGTGTCTTATGACCTATTCCCCCCAAAACAAAAAGTCCTTTTTCTTTAATTTGCTGCAGGGTGACTATTGTAATGGCAGATGGAGAGGCATGATCATAACACCTTGCGTTTTGGAATGATTAACTGGGCCTAAAAACAGTGTCCAAAACACAATACGCTCTGAAATTTCTGCTGTTAAACATAGCACCCAGGCAGCAACAGGATTTATCAATAACCTGCTGGCCCATCTAGTAATGGCCAGAGCAGGAGCCTGGGCCATTTAAAATTGCACATGAGCTTTATGGCCACCCAGTATATGAGTATTTACTTATAGCCAATACACAGATATAATTGCCATGGAAATAACGCAAAGGAATTATAGGAAGGGAACGGTAGGCACTGTGGTTTTTAGGCTTTTCTAATTTTTTTTTTTTTTTTTGAGACGGAGCCTCAAGCTGTCCCCCTGGGTAGAGTGCCATGGCATCACAGCTCATAGCAACCTCCAACTCCTGGGCTCAAGCGAGTCTCCTGCCTCCGCCTCCCAAGTAGCTGGGACCACGGGCGCCTGCCACAACGCCCGGCCATTTTTTGGTTGCAGCCATCATTGTTGTTTGGCAGGCCTGGGCTGGGGATTCGAACCCGCCACCTTAGGTGTACGTGGCTGGTGCCTTAGCCGATTGAGCCACAGGTGCCAAGCCAAGAGCTTCTCTCTTAAGACAGGCTTCTTGAGCCCCTGACCTCGGGCCCAGGTGACTGGGAGCATCTCGTGGCTGTCTTCTCTGTGCCCTCATCTACCCCCACCTCACAGGCACACCCTGGCCAAGCAGAGCAGGGTGCCAGGGGATGTTTGTCTGCACTGCTGCCCTGTTGCTGGTGCATGTGGCCTCTGTAGAAGGCACTTGCTGGGTGGGAGAAAGCTGATGGTGTGTGTGCTCTGGATCCCTCCAGCCCAATCTTCTGAATGTCCCAGGCTTTCCCAGTGACAGTCCTTACCCTCCAGCCAGGATTCAGGCCAGATAGAGCAGCACATATACAGCCAGGACGCAAAGCTCTTAATACAGGGAGGTACCTTGCGGGCATAGCCAAGAGCCTGGGTGTGAAAGCAGGGCCAGGGTCCCTTCTAGAGGGCCAGCAGGAGCCCACACCTGTTAGAGGCCTGCTATGTGCCTGGCACTGGTGGGATCTCTTCATCTGCAAGAGGTTGGTAGTACCTGCTCTACATGGCAACCTAATGGCCTGGGGTCCAGCTTCTAATCGGGGAGCAAGAATCAGCCTTGTTCTCTCCAGGCCTGTCCAGGAAGCCTGAGCTGAAATCCCTTGCCATTAGCAAGACCCAGGGGAGGTGCCAGCTCTGTGCTATCCCGACCAGGGGGTTGCAGTGGTGGCAGGAGCAGTGGGAACGGTGACCTGGTTAAGCCAGGCTGTTATTTTACCACTGAGAATTTTCTGGGAGAAGTGCCAGGCTCAGAACTTTCCAGATGCCCCGTGGGTCCTTAGGGAAAGCCCTTTCCTAGTGTGTCTCTACAGACAGGTCAGGGCCGTTGGAGGTGTGCTGGCAGGGACCATGCTGCTCTATGAGTTGCATCTCTGGAGGGCTCACTTGTTTTGGAAACGGCTTTCTGAACAGAGCACCACCTTCATCAGGATCTGCTTGCTCAGCTGGGCCAGCTGGTGGACAAATTGGAGCCCTGCATGGGCATCCGGCAGCCAAGTCCATCCGGACGGCCCTGCCTGGGGATCCTCTCTCCTTCAGTATCTCTCCTCCCCCCTCCTCCCCGGGAGAGGAGGATAGGAGCTGGGCTTGGTTCCCCAGCCTGGCTGCCCGGGAGCGACAGGTGGGTCCCAGATCAAGTTGTCACACCCGAGGTGACAACTAGGATTATCGCCGTGGGTGGTAATTCCCACATGACAGTTTCAGGTCAGGGGCTGGGTCTGGTGTCTCTTGCATCTGGACAGGGAGATCTTTGCTGCCTGCTGTTCTGACTCATTTCTCAGCTGTTCCCTGTGGCCTGCAGAGTCTAGGGCCCGAGGAAATCAAGGAAAGCTCTCTGCTTGGGCAGAAGAGAAATATGGAATCAACTCAGCATCTGGTAGTGGCCTTCAAGGTTGGCCATATGGACCATATCACTATGCCAGGGCCACCCTCTAACCCGCAGGGGCCTGAGACCCAACAGGGGCCATGGACCTTGCCACGTGCCCTGAAGCAGAGCTGTCAGGTAAGAGGAAATCATTCAGGAGCAAAAACATGTGCCAGTAAATGTCTTAGTTTGAAGCGTGTGAATAGCCAAGGCTTGTGGTAATTATGATATGTGACGCTGTGTTCCTAGACTCTGTGCTTCCTGCCTCTGGGAGGGAGCTGTGGCTGGCTCGTCACCAGCATGTGGGTGGAGAGTGTCATTAATTATCCCCATTTCATTGGTGAGAACATCAAGAGATGAAACAAGCCTCTGTGGGGCCCAGGCCCTCTGGTCATCCCAGTCACCCTGGTTTGTTGTCTTTCTTTTTAGGAGGAGGTTGGGAACAGGGGGGAATTTTTTTTTTTAGACAGAGTCTCACTCTGTCGCCCTGGGTAGAGTGCTGTGGTATTGTAGCTCACAGCAACCTCAAACTCCTGGGCTCAAGCAATCTTCTTGCTTGGCTTCTTGTTTTTTTTTTAAAGTAGAGTCAGGGTCTTGCTCTTGCTCAGGCTCAGGGGGGATTATATTTCTTTTTCCAAATATGTGCTAAAGTTAAGAATGGGAGAGTTCCTGGTTATATAATCTATGTGCACAGATTTTCCAGAGGAAAATCCATTTGGGTCTAGAATTGGAGACCCTTCAACCTCCCAGTCTTTCTTCAGCTTTTTCTCATCTGTCCACCTCTGGTACATCTTAAATTCTGGTGCAGAATAGCATATGTCACCCCTCCTACCATGGTGCACTCCTGGTCCAGCCCCAGAGCCTCCAGGTGGAGACTCTGCTTTGCAATGTCTGAGCTATGGGGTTCCCGGCATGTTGCTTACACTTTGGAACCTTCAATCTTCGTCTGTAGAAGGAGATCCTGGTTGGGAGCCTCATGCAGAGGCGTGAGGGTTTCAGTGGCAGTGACCTGCACCTGCTGTGAGTGCTGGGCAGTGCTCTCCTGGCAGTCCCTGGGCCTGACTCGGGCTGGCATCCTGGGTGAACCTCCAGGTTGCAATCCTGTGAACCTCCCAGGAGCTCCGCAGGCTCGGTGACCCAGGATGAGGCTGCTGTAGGAACTGAAACTAGCCCCCAGAACTAGCCCCGTGCTACACCCACCCAGGGCAGGTGGGAGCACAGGGCCTTCTGTCAGGGGAGCCGGCAGGTCTGTGACTCTGCACTGACATATCTCCTTTATTCCTTCAAAAGAAACAACCTGGGCCTTGGAGCCAGGTGAGGGCCCAGCACTGGGCTCTGGCTTCTGGTCTGCTCAGCTTGCTGCTGTAGTACCTCAGTTTCTTTATCTGTGTGTGAACTCACCTTCCAGAGATTGGATGAAGGAAGTGAAGGGCAACACCTTCTCGGGCCCCATCTTCATGAAAGAAGAGTACAGAGGCTCAGGGCTTTGCTTACCCCTTTCTGCTCCGCCCTCTGCCCTTGGTCATGGGCAGAGGCTGGCTGGCTGTACCATGCAGGGCATTTAGAATGTAACTGGGTTTCTATAATTTCTTTCTTTTTTCCTTCCCTTTTCCTTTTTTTTTTTTTTAAGACAGAGCCTTGCTTTATTACCCAGGCTAGAGTACAGTGGCATCATCATAGCTCACTTGTACCCTCCAACTCCTGGGCTCAAGCAGTCTTCCTGCCTCAGCCTCCCAAGCATCTGGGACTATAGGTGTGTACCACAACACCCTGGTAATATTTTTATTTTTGTAAAAGTGAGTTACCCAAGTTGGGCTTGAACTCCTTGCTGCAAGAGATCCTCCCACCTTGGCTTCCCAAAGTGCTAGGATTGTAGGTGTGAGCCACTATGCGGGGCCTCTTTCTTTTTATTATTGAGAAAGATGAGAGTCTTGCTCTAGTGCCCAGGCTGGTCTCGAACTCCTAAGTTTAAGCAGTCCTCCTGCCTCAGCCTCCTGAGCACCTGGGACTATAGTTGGGTTTCTATAATTTCTGATTTGTATAGTCACAAGATACCCAGGTGGTTCTGATCTGTAGCAGGAGAACCTGGGTTAAGTCTGCAATAATTTCGCTTCTGAGTGAGTTGCTGATAAAGAGCCCACGAGGGCACAGATGCAATGTCTGGCTGCAGTGTGCAAGGCCCTAGGCTGGCCCTCTGCTCTGACTTGGGGGGCTCCGTGTCTGCTCTCCCCCTCTCTCGGCTACTACAAGTCTGGGATGTGGGAGTTGCTAAGTGGAATGTGGGCAGTTCCCAGCAGCTGTGGCTAGTTGACCAGAGTCCTGGCCCCACAAGCAGGTGAATAATTGTGTCTGAGCACTGCAGTGACTGCGTGTGAGCCTGCTAGAGCTACATAACAAGGAACTAACTGCACACTATATGCCTCAAGCCATAGGAATTTATCCTTTATGGAGGTTAGAATGATGAGATGGAAGTGTTGGCTGGCAGGGGGATGGGAGAATCTGTTCCTTGGCTTGTAGATGGCAGCGTTCATGTCCGTGTGGTGTGATGTTCTCCTTGTATGCCAGTCTCCAAATTTCACCCCTTTCTAAAGCACACTTTGTTTTGGATCAGGGCCCAAGCTGATGACCTCAGTTTATCTTCGAGATAAAAGTGAAGAGTAGGCTCAGGCGCCTGTGGCTCAGGTGGCTAAGGCGCCAGCCACATACACCTAAGGTGGCGGGTTCAAATCCATCCCGGGCCCACCAAACAAAAATAACGGCTGCAGTCAAAAAATAGCCAGGCGTTGTGGTGGGCATCTGTGGTCCCAGCTACTTGGGAGGCGGAGGCAAAAGACTCGCTTGAGCACAGGAGTTGGAAGTTGCTGTGAGCTGTGATGCCACAGCACTCTACCCAGGGGGACAGCTTGAGGCTGTGTCTCAAAAAAAAAAAAAAAGTGAAGAGTAAATAAAGTATTAAAAGTTAGGACTATGGGCAGCGCCCCTAGCTCAGTGGGTAGGGCTCCTGCCACATACACTGAGGCTGGCAGGTTTGAACCCGGTCCTGGCCAGCTAAAACAACAATGACAACTATAACAACAACAACAACAACAAAATAGCTGGGCATTGTGGCAGGTGCCTGTGGTCCCAGCTACTTGGGAGGCTGAGGCAAGAGAATTGCTTGAGCCCAAGAGTTTGAGGTTGCTGTGAGCTGTGATGCCACGGCACTCTTCCCAGGGAGACAGCTTGATACTCTGTCTCAAAAAAAAAAAAAAGTTAGGACTAAGGCATATGAATTTGGGAGGGAACACAGTTCAACCCATTGCACTGAATTTTTCTCTCTCTCTCTTTTTTTTTTTTGTTTTTAATTTCAAAACCTGGCTGATAATTAGTTAGTGTGTGTTTTAGGGGGAGGTGCTAAAATTAAAATGTGTGTAACAAAATTTGCTGTTTTGGCTCAGTGCCCGTAGCACAGTGGTTACAGCACGAGCCACATACCAAGGCTGGGTATGTGGCTGTTGCAGGTTCGAACCTGGCCTGGGCCAGCTAAACAACAATGACAACTGCAACAAAAAATAGTTGGGCATTGTGGCGGGCACCTGTAGTTCCAGCTACTTGGGAGGCTGAGGCAAGAGAATCACTTTAGCCCAAGAGTTGGAGGTTGCTGTGATCTGTGACGTCAGGGCACTCTACCGTGACGGTGACATAGTGAGACTCTGTCTCCAAAAAATAAAAATTGCTCTTTTAACCATTATTAAGCGTATGGTATAGTAGCATTAAATACATTCACCACCATCCACCTCCAGGACTTTTTTGTCTTCCCCAAATTAAAACTCTGTACCCAGTGAGTAAGTACTTAGTCCCCATTGCCCCCTTTAGCCCCTGGCGACCACCGTTCTGCTTCCTATCTCGATGAATCTGACTACATATACTTGGTACCTCATATACGCGGGATCAGCCAATATTTGTCATACATTACTTCGTGTCACATCCTCAAGGTTCATCCAGGTTTTCACATGTGTCAGGAGAGTTTCCTTCCTTTTTAAGGCCGAGTAATGCTCCATTGCATTCAGTTACACGTTCAACCCGTCAACAGACACTGGGGTTACTGCCACCTTTTGACCATTGCAAATGGCACAGCTGTGCCTGTGGGAGACTGTGCACCTCCTCTCCTGACCTCCGCCAGCTCTGGTGAACAGGAGGAAAGAATACACATTTTACTTGTTTTACACATACGTGGGAATCTTCCCGAGAGAGGGAAGTTGGGGGAGGTGGTTGAAGCAAGAAGACTTTATACTGTTTTAGGCAAAGAAGGGTAAATTTGAGAAGAAATGACTAAGGACATCTGGCCAGAGGCAGTTATTTTAAGGGAGTCACTAAGAGTATTTGGGGGCCTGTGTAGAAGTGGAAGGTAAAGGATACTTTGGTAAGTGGATACTTTCGTACCTGCAAAGCCCTTGCCCACCTCCTAGGGGGCCCCTCTCTGTCCTTCGACTCTGTGGCACCCATGTCAGATGTCTGTCTTAGTGTCTGGTGGCTGCCTTAACAAATCACCGTGGACTCCGTGGCACCCATGTCAGGTGTCTTAGTGTCTGGTGGCTGCCTTAACAAATCACCGTGGACTCCGTGGCACCCATGTCAGGTGTCTTAGTGTCTGGTGGCTGCCTTAACAAATGACTGTGGGCTCCGTGGCTTACAAGAACAGAAATTTATCCTGCCACATTTCCAGAGATGAAAGTCCAAAATTCAGAGTGGCAGAGAACAGTGTCCTGAGAATGGACAGACAGGCATCGCACCCACTTAGTAGATAACTACAACATGCTCACACGAGGGAGCTGAGGGAAAAACTCAGCTGAACCCAAGAAGGGGATAGGACGGGGTCCGCAGATTCCTTCCAAGCAGCACACTTCCTATGTGAGGGACACAGCTACAACCTAGACTTTGCCTTACAAATGCGAGCACCGTGGCCTAATTGTATGTACCCTCATATTAATGAGATATACAATAAAACATCTCTGAAAAAAATGAAGGTGTCGGGCCGAGCTCTCTGGGGCTCTGGCAGGGTGTGCAGGAGCTCTTTCTGGCCTCTCCCAGCTTCCGTTGGCCTCAGGCAGCGTCACACTGATCTCCACCTCTGCCTTCATGTGGCCTTTGCCTCTGGGTCTTCTTTCTCTTTAAAGATCCTCGTGTTTGGATTTAAGGTCCATCAGTGCAATGTCCTGATGGAGGAAGAAATACATACATATTTGATCTTCCTCCTGGTGTCTGGCCCAGAGCTCCTAAAGTCCTGGTAATTTCCTGTGCCACAGGAGCATCTTTTGTTACTTATCACAAGCCCCTGTCTACTAGACCTGAGTTGATGCCAATGAGGTGTTTCTGACTGGCCCAGAGATGGCCTCTGGGTGGGCCTGGTTGCCAGAGGAACAAGCCCTGTGACTAGCAGGTTGCAGCTTTCTGCTCCTCCACCCCGACTTCTGAGGAGGAGAGAGGGACTAGAGATCAGATTAGTCACCAACGCCAGTGATTCAGTCTTGGCTACTTAATGAGATTTGCATAAAAATCCTCAATAGCAGAGCCCAGGAAGCTCCCAGGTTGGTGAACAAGTGGAGGTGCTGGGAGGATGGCACCTGGAAAGGGCGTGGAAGCTCCCTTTCCTCCTAAACACACCCCCAAACCCCGCCCTGTGTACCTGTTCCAGTTGGCTGTACCAAGCTGTTTTCTTTCTAATAAACTGGTAAATGTAAATAAAAGGCTTTTCTGAATCCTGTGAGCTATTCTAGCAACTTACCTGAGGAAGGGAGTCACAGGAACCCCCTGGTTTTATTTGCTAGTTGATCAGAAGTGCAGGTGGCCCAGACTTTGAATGGACGTCTGAAGTGCTGGCCGTCTTGTGGGACTGAGTCCGTCACAAAACCCTGTGGGGTCCAATACACATTCTGGCTAATTAGTGTCAGAACAGAGTTATATTATAGGACCCCCAATCCAAAGAGTGAGAGACTTGCCGGGTGTAAGGAAAACCCCACACATCTATCAGCCGGGGTGTTCTGTGGGAATGAAGGTATGGGGGGTAGTGATCAGGTAGTCTGGGTGATCTCATCTCAAGGTCTTTAATTTCACCACATCTATAAAGACCCAGTTGCAAGTTCCAGGGTCAGGCTTTTGGGGGCCACTGTTCACCCACTGCAGTGGACTCACCTTGGTGTGGGCCAGCATTGCCTCTCTCACTCCTGGGTTGGGTCCCATCCTGGGGAGACAGTCCCTGCTGCCCTGCCTGGGTCTGTCCTCTCCTGTCCTTCCTGTGTTCTATTACCTGCTACCTCACCAGTCGTGTAACTTCTGGGATTCCACCGATTCCCCTGGGCAGGGCTGGGTGTGGGGTGCTGCCCATTGGCTCCCCTGGCCCCCTGAGTATAGGTGCTCAGTTCATATGACTGGGACTAAACTGGCAAGGCCTCGCCAAGAAACCTTTCTGAACCCTCTTGTTGTAAATAAAGTCCACCTGGAATATTATTCTGAGGAATAATGTTGATAATTACAGCATCCCATGGCCAAGGAGGAGTTCCAGCCTCTGTCTGCCCTGCCCTGCCTGGCCCCGCCCGTTCCCAGCCTGAGGCCTGGAGCATCCAGTTATCTTCCTTTCTAGAATGTCTGGGAGCTTTAGGCGCAGGTGGGTCCTTGGAGATTGAAGATCCTTTGAAGATGTTCTGGGTGCAAATTTGGTAGGGGAGGGGCTGGTCTGCCATCTCTGGGGCATACTCAGCCGGTGAAAATCACCAGGAGAATCAGCCTGGTAATTCAGTCTCTAGTCAGCTGGAACCCAGACCTGGGGGCGCTTAGGCAGGAGGGCTGGTTGTCTGGGCTGGCTTGTCTCCTCTAGGAAAGCGTGTTCAGGGTGTCCCAGGCAGGCCCCGGTCCTCCTGACAGGACACAGGCATCCTCCTCCGGACTTTCTCTGTGGCACATGCTGATTCATGACTGTGACCCCCACACACTGCCACGCCTCTGGGGCTTCCCGTTCTCAGGGGCTGACCAAGCAGTATCACTATTGGGATGCAGCTTGGGGGCTAGAAGGCCCCTGGACCCTGGGTGCTCTCTGTCTCTGTCCTCCTAGCCCAGCACCAAGGGCTCCATTGACAATGGCAGGCCTGTCACTAGGGCGTGGTAGCTAACTGGATGGGGGACTTCTTGTTTATAAAGAATTTTTTTTTAATTTCAGATTAATATGAGGATACAGACAATTAGGTTACAGTATTGGCCATTTGTTAGGTAAGGCCCCTGTTGTAGTTGTGTCCCTCACCCAGGACATGTGGCATATATCCTTAAATTGTGCCAGTTCCCTTTCCTCCTCCCCCCAATTTGATTGAATTGAATTTTTCTCTTATGTGGGCGCCTATTAGATTGTCTACTGGTTTCATATTAGTATTGAGTACAGTGAATATTCACTTTTTCCGTTCTCGTGATACCTTGCTGAGAAGAATGTGTTTCATCTCTATCCAGATTAATACAAAAGATGTAAAGTCACTGTCTTTTTATGGCTGAATAGTAGTCTGTGGTGTACATATATCAATTTGTTTTTGTTTTTGTTTTTTTTTTTTGAGATGGAGCCTAAAGCTATCCCCCTGGGTAGAGTGCCATGGCATCACAGCTCATAGCAACCTCCAACTCCTGGGCTCAAGCGAGTCTCCTGCCTCCGCCTCCCAAGTAGCTGGGACCACAGGCACCCGCCACAATGCCCGGCCATTTTTTGG
>CAUYQV010126089.1:0-19020 GCA_963574575.1 Galagoides demidoff
CCTGCCTCCGCCTCCCAAGTAGCTGGGACCACAGGCGCCCGCCACAACCCCCGGCCATTTTTTGGTTGCAGCCATCATTGTTGTTTGGCAGGCCCGGGCTGGGGATTCGAACCCGCCACCTTAGGTGTACGTGGCTGGCGCCTTAGCTGATTGAGCCACAGGCGCCGAGCCAGGTGGACTTTCTTAACAGATCCAAGATGTTTTGGGGGAATGACTCTCAGTCCACCATTTAAAGCTGATTAATGTAATTTTAGAAGAAAACGATTTTTCAGAGGGATAACTTAAAAATAGTTTTCGTGCTAAACATTGAGTAAACAATGCTTTAAAATGCCTCTATGGCCTTTAATGTCTACAAATTGCCTGTGATATGGTGACTGCAGCATTTATTTTTGATTTTTGTTTTATTTTGCTTTCCTTTAGGGGAACCATTGTCCATTAAAATGGTATTTTACAATAGTGCTTTAACCTTTGTACCCACTTAGAAGTCCTGTATTGCAGCCTTTCATGAACTTTGCCCGCATTTAGACGCGTGGTTATTGGTCAAGAGGTTGACATTTCTTGACATTACAGGGGGAGAAACTGCTCCCAGGACTAAAGAGATTCAAGGGTTCCCATAGCACTGGGGATTTGTCCCTCTAATTCTCTAGGACTTCTCTTAGGTTTCTCTAGGGTACCCCCCGATCCTTCACTGGCCAGAGTGAAGGACAATTTGGATTGGGTTGCCCAACACTATTTGAAACAGCAGAAGGTGGAGCGATGGGCTCTGATTTCTGGCTCTGGGAGCTGCTGGCTTTGCTGCCTCCAAGAGCTCATGCCAGTATCCTACACGCATTTGTGAGAAAAGCAACAGTGAAAAACCTGTAATAGACAGTATTTTTCCATTCGCCTTTTTATTTCAATGTAAACTGTGTTTTGTTTATGTACTTAAATGGATCTCTTCACATACTGGAGGCTGGGCCAGGCATGGGAAGGATGAAGTTTGGCCCCTGCCCGTAAGGGGTCTTGTGCAGTGGGTCTCACCCTTTACCACTGGAGTGCTGGTGAAACCCAGGTACCTGGGTCCCACTGCCGGACTCTCTGCTTCTCTGCATCTGGAATGGGGCCCTAGAATCTGCATTTTTAGCAAGTTCTCTGGCGAGGGTGATATCCTTGGTCTCTAGGCAGCTAGCTATAACATAGTGTAGCTGCCGAGCCCCCCGAAGGGGCTTCTGTGTTGGGCCACCTCACTAGGCCCACTGCCTCAGGTCAGGGAAGGTTTCCCTCCAGAGTTGCTCCAGGGTTGACTGGGAGGTAACCCGTTCAGAACTCCAGAACTGTGAGTAGTTCAGAGTGAGGATGGGAACAGAAGAGAGGGCAGGTGCCAGCGATGTCAGGCAAGGGGAGCTGCTTGTCGCCAAGGTCTCCAAAGCAATAACCATCTACTCTGAGATGCAGAGGCTCAAACCAGGCATCCCCTGGGTTGTAGGTGAATGTGGAGATCCAGCTCTTGAGTGGACCTCAGCAGCTGTGATCGACTGTAAGAGAATCTCTTTGCTGCCTTTTAAAAATTAAGAGACTTGAGAGAACCTGCTGAGGCTACAGTGGGTTCCGGGATCTGGAGTGGCTGCTTTCCTACTGTCTAATTCTTTTAGACAGTATCACACATGCAAGGGACAGTCACACATAAGAACATCAAATAGGAAACCATTTCACACTAAATCCCAAGAGGGTTCTCATGTATAAGAAATTTCTTAGTACTTGGTAACTGAGATATGTTTCTTTAGAAAGGAAAAGAGAAGGGCATAATTTCCTTTGTCCTCTCGCCTTGAATAAAAAAAAAAAACACTGCTTTTTTTCATTTGAAAACATGAATAATTTTTCATTTCTAATGGGTTTTCCCCCTGGTTGCTTCTGATTTTTTTCCTATGTAATTAAACTATTTCCATAAAATATTTTTACTTTTAGAAATGCTTTTCATTTCCATAAGCACTCCCTGAGTTTGTGCTGTGAGTGTCGTCCCTATACACTTGGATAAGCCATTTGGAGCACTAGTAGGACGCTTTGCAGGAAACCCTCCTCTTTCCCAACAGAAAGTCAAGCATGGGCGCCTGATAGCTTATAGGATCCAGTAGTTTGTCACAAGTATTATATTGATTAAACTTCTTGATTTCTAAGAGGATAGAAAAGTGTTCAGTAGGAAACAGAAAGCAGAAGTGCCCATTTTGAGTTTTGTAATTAGTACCACACTAGGAATGATCTGTCTTTATCAGGGAATTCCAGTGTCCTTGAATTTCACACTCGCAGTGTCCATTCAGCTACTCTCATGCTAATAGGGACTGATACACACACCTGTTTCATGCCAAGTGTTGCATACAAAGGTCTGACAGTTAAGTTCATGAACTCATCCTGGAAAAGTGCTATACACTTCATGGCTGAGTATCCTACTGCCACCTTCCAAGGGCTCCCCAGGGGAAGCTATGCACTGATGCCAGCCCTTAGTCCACCCTTCAAAGCAATTTTGTTACTCTTTTTCTGGAATGGGCCTCAGCATTGTCATTATATTGCTCTTGATGTCCTGAATGTCATCAAAATGTCTTCCCTACAATATTTCTTTTTTTGGGGGTAAAGAAAAAAGTCATTGGGGGCCAGATCAGGTGAGGAGGGAGGGTGTTCTAATACAGTTACCTGTTTACTGGCTAAAAACTCCCTCACAGACAGTGTAGTGGGAGCTGGTGTATTGTCATGGTACAAGAGCCATGAGTTGTTGGCCAAGATTCTGCTGTTTCTCTACTAATGTTTATTTGGTATGCTGTGCTTCTCACAGTTAGCTGATGCTTTTGACACACAATTTGATGAAGGTTTTGCAACGTCTTCATCGGCTTTGCTCGTTACGCACTAAGATAGCACACATCAATGATGAAGGTAGGTCACTGCCCTGACCTACCTTCATCAGTGGCACTTTCTCTCCCCTCAGAGAAATTTTTAAGCCATTTGTCCACTGCTGTTTTCTTCATGGCATTATCCCTATAAACTTGGGCTAACATGTCCCTGATTTCACTTCCGCTCTGCCAAGTTTAACAAATTTATGGATGTTTGTTCATTGCTGTGATTCAAGCTCTGACATTCTCGGGACAGCACACAAAGACATGCAGTGACAATAATGAACCCCACTCAGCAAGACACCACCGCAGGTCAGCATGGACACAGCTGTGAGATGCTCACACGCCAAGGCTAGGAAACATTACCAAATCGTTTGCACGGGTCTGCCAACGTCAGCACACAGTGGCGACTTTGTGAACTTAATTGTCAGACCATATAAACTTCCTTAGTCACTGCATCAACTTTAGAAAGCTGGTGGGATTATTTTCTCCTTTTAGAAGTGAGGACACCAGGGCTCTGAGAGATGAGGCAGCTTGCCAAGATCACAGAGCCAGCACGTGTCCGTGAAACTAGGATTTGAGCCTTGGCATGGCTGATTTGAAAGCCCACATTCTTTCCAACTTGGTGTGATCTCATTTAAAGGCTTTATAGACACTTGGCCATGGTGCTGTTTTGGAAATGATAGCCTATTTCCTTGGCTGAGGTTCTTCTGTGCATTTGAGTCTGTTTCCCAAGGCAGTCCTTGACTTTGGCCCTGACTCTTGTCCTAGAAATTTCTTGAGGCTGTACACATCTTCTGTTATGTAGCATGTTTCCAGGGGACCCTTAGGTGCACTGTTTGTCAGTACATTAGGTATTAGCTTTTAATCAGAGCGCCGACCTCACGGTCAGAGTACCCAGTTTTTAATCCTGGTTCTAACACTCACTGACTGGATGACCTCCATCAGGTTTTTTTTTGTTTGTTTGTTTTGAGCCTCAGTTTCCTCACTTGTAAAACAGAAAAATTGATGCGTGCTAACTTAGTTGATCCCACAGTAACCTCGTGAAATGTGTGATGTTATCCTCATTTTAACAGATGAGGAAACTGAGGCCCACAGAGGTTATATAACTTTGCATGGTTGGGCAGCTAGTTCAGGTGCAGCAGGGGTTTGGAACCCAGATGTTCAGGGGGCCCTGGAGGTGCCCGAGTAACCACCGTGCTTCCTGCATACAGCACTGGAAACCTCAATCGTGATAAAATGGGATCTTTATACTTGTTCTCTCTCATCCTTTTTCTCCCTCTCCCTTCCTTTTTTTTTTTTTTCTTTTTTATTAGGCATTGTTGCAGAAAGGCAGTTGTGTTGCTTGTATGAAAGCATTTTCCTTTTGTTTTTGTCAAGGAGGATAATGTGGGCTTTTTTAATCTTAAAACTCAAGGCTTAGTTATATAGTAATTTTTTTTCCAAATGTGTAAGCACCTTTTTCTTTTCTTTCCTGCTTCTCTGTCCTTGTCCTGGCCCTCTAGGTGGCAGTGGGAGACATTGTGAAGGTCGTCAATGGGCAGTATCTTCCGGCAGACATGGTCCTGCTCTCCTCCAGGTCAGGTGTGCTAGTGGGCACAATTTTTGCAATCTTATGTTAAGAGCAATAAGGCATTAAGTGGTGCCTGCAGAGATCTTGAACCACCTCTTCCCTTCTGCCAGCCTTCTCTCTCCATCCTACCATTTACTTGCCATTTGTCTTCTCCTGGCTTGACTTTGGGTTTCTTTCTCCCATTCATTCCTTTGTGCTTTTCCTGAACTCTTTTAGCTGTGTTGACTCCACATGATCTCCTGGCTATTCTGGGGGTATTCCTCCTTTATAGGAGCTCTGATTAAAGAGCAGAGGAGTGGTCTGTACCCTCCTGTAAGGTTGGATGTAGCACATCTGAGACTTCAAAACCAGTTTCCTGATGGTCCCAGCTGACAGTGCACACTGCAGACAGAGCCCAAGGCCACCCTTTAATAGAAGGAACCGTGCGTGTTTCCTTAGCACAGGCATGACCTGCAGACATGTTTGTTCCTCATTAATTTTGCCCCCTTTCTGCCCATACATCCTGGCCATGTGCTATAGGTGGTTTTACTCTAGAAAGATACATCATCACTCGGTGGGGTGTGGACGGACAGTTCACCCCCTGACTCTTCCCTTGGCTTGATGCATAAAAGTCTGCAGCAAGGAATGAAAGCCAAAATGAGGGCAAGGATGAACTTCTGCTGTGGAATTCAAGTTTAAATTATATGACTTGAAGACTAGAACTTCCTAAATTTTATATGCCTCTGGAATTCATGATTCTTGTGCCATTTGCATTTTCTGTGATTGGAGATGGTGTTTCTTGTCACTCTTTCGAAGGTAGACCTTACCTTAAAATTGTGTTCCCAACAATAAGACTTAAAACTCAGACCCCAGGCCTCTGGAGGGGAATGAGACAAGGTTCATGTTTGTCCTTATTGATCAGTAACTAAGAAACTCTTAGAAATATTAAAAATATTGACCCTTTGGTAGTTTGAGCTAAAGGAGTCTTGGCTGTGCCCCGCAGGAAACCTGGTTTTGATGTGGAATTGTTTGTCGGAGCTGATGCCATGTCCCTGTGTGCTCCTTCCTGGTGCAATGGCCTGCTGAGAACGTCACCCCTTTCATCTTCCTGATAACCCTCCATAGCCTTCCTTTACCTGAGAGAAGACCAGGACACAAAGATTAAACACCCTGCCAAAACCAGGGAACCCATAAATGTAGCCCAAGAGGATTTTCACTTAGCTAGTGGGTTGCAGAGTCTGTTCTCCTAACCACTAATTGTGCTCACTATCCTAAATCCAAAGATCTGAAACAGAAGTAAGGTGTTTGCTATGCTTATTTTTACTCTCTAAGTTTTCTGTCCTTAAGGTTAGGTGTTTTGATTGAAAAGTTGCCTTTTGAGATAGTAAAAAACACAGAGAAATAAAGACTTGCCAAGGCCGTGCCTCGCTCCTGCACCTCCTCTGGCTGTAATTTTCTTGAAAAATGTGCATTTGTGCCAGCCATGCTGAGGGTGGCTTTTTTGATCAGGAGTCGGTCCCACCCTAGTGGTTGGGTGTTAGCAGGGAAGACATCATGTGTTTCAGGTAACATGCCCTCCCCAATTCATTCTCAGTCACTTCTGGTTACGTAAGGCCAGCAGTCATTATGGGGGCCCACAGGGTCATCTGGGCAGATGCCAACCTGTGTCTTCCTTTCTCATCAATGATTGTTGCTAAAGTGGCTGTTTATATCAATTTATTTTGAAGGGCTCATCAGCAGATAGAGATTGCATAATAGAGATTTTATGAGCTGTGAGTTTGTGGAGCGGCCCTTACTAAACTTGGCTTTTTTTTCCCCTCTCCTTAGTGAACCTCAAGCAATGAGCTATGTTGAAACAGCTAATCTAGATGGAGAGACGAACCTTAAAATACGTCAGGTAAAGTCACCTTTTATGGCCTGTGTTGTTATGGAGGCCGTAATCGCACTTCTGGTCCTAAATGTCTTTTCCTAGAGAAAAATATTCAGCCTCAAGAGGTCATGCCTTAACCTGAATGGAATCTATAGGAAGAATATGCCTTTTATGATGAGGGAACTCATAAAGAGAGCTAGAAAAATGGGGCTTTGTCACGCTGGAGGTGAGAAAGGTATCCACCTTCATTTGCATCTTATTGTGCCCTCTGCCTGTGATGCTGAGGGTGGGGACATCCCAGGAGGCTGAGAACCCCAACTACAGCGGAAACACACAGCACACGGGCTCCGTGTGCCTCACTTTACACTGTGGAGATTCTAATTCTTGAGAGTGGCTTATTAGATGCAAAATTTTCATGTCCTAAATAAAGCTATTTTTACCATATATTTTAATTCTAGATCAACTGAGTGGTAGTCTTTACTGTGTAAAAATTATAAGCATTTTGACACTTCAAACATTTTGCTACATAAAGTTGAATTCAGTAATTCTGTCCACATACCTTTCTTTTCTTTCATGGATATTTGCTTTAGACATTTTCTTTTCTGTTTAAAAAAGAGTTAGCAGAGTACCAGGTAGTGTTAATCTATTAAAGGGATGCCTCTGGGGGGCGCCTGTGGCTCAAAGGAGTAGGGCTTTGGCCCTATATGCTGGAGGTGGTGGGTTCAAACCCAGCCATGGCCAAAAAAAAAAGGATACCTCATGTTAACAGGTGATGCTTCCAGTATGGTGGTTAGCACGTCCATTATCATGTATGTTTCCAGTGCAGTGATGGAATCTTGACTTTCTCCTTTATTCAATTCTTCCACCATTTTTGCATTAGGTTCTTGTGGAAAAAAAGCTACTGATAAAGTCTGCCCGGGGGCTGATAGTTTGTTAGTTCCTCAAAATTATGGCATTTTAGATGACTTCTTATTCTCTTTTGGTTGTGATGGGAATGCCAGATATTATCCCTAAACACAGAAGATTGTTCTTGATTTCCTCTTTTGGCTTCACATTCTAGGGTTTGAGTCACACAGCGGAAATGCAAACACGAGAAGTATTGATGAAGTTATCTGGAACTATAGAATGTGAAGGGCCCAATCGCCACCTCTATGACTTCACCGGAAACTTGCACTTGGATGGAAAAAGGTATTATTTTCCTTTACTTTTCTCTTTTATAATGTGACTAAGAACTGTTGGTGCTTTGGAAAATGTTTGTTTTCTAATTTTGTAATATTTTCAACAGCAAGATTTCACACCATTTCACTCAACTTAAAATTTCCCTTAAATTTAAGGAAAGAACGGATTTTTGACAAAAAGAAAAGCCCAATGACCTCAGGTAAAGTTCAGAACAGGTGACTTATTTTTCCCATGCCAGTTCTCTGCCAGGCAGGAGAAATGGTTTTAGCTGCATAAACTATGCAGAAAAGCAGAAAAGGGGTGTCTGAGGTGAAGAAAAGGTAATTTACTTGTTAGAGAACTGTTAGCATTGGCTAAGGCAAATTTGTGTTTAGAAAGTTGAATGAAATGGAAAAATGACTCTTCCTCTAAAATATTCAGTGCCCCGTGTCTGTATCTTGTTGTCTTTGTCCTCTGAGTGTTTGCTGTGTTGTTTGAGTCATCTTTTGTTGTAATATTCGGGTGCAGTATCTATCTTCTGGCCATCTTTTGTCTGCATGCCTCTTGCCAGTGTCCTCCACAGCCTCTGGGGCTGTCCTTTATCTTCTGAATAGACCCAGGGCTTGGAAGGACTTGACCATAGGAATCAACCCAAAATAAATCTGACAACTAAGTGTGACTTCTTAATGGTTTCATCAGCATGAATAGCTATTCTATAGACTCCCCATTCTGAATTTCTAGGCCCTTATTTAAACCATCCTTGAAAAGTTTTATGTCACAGGTCAACTGCTTTGTAAATTTTTCTTATAATAGTCTATAAAATAAACCGAGTTTCCCAAATGAATAAGCTTCTGGTTGTTATTTTAGCAATTTCCTTTCTGGGTGTTGAGTTTCATAACAGGATTATGAGAGACATAATTCCCTCTAACATTTTGTAAGGGGTAAAGGCATTTTTCTGTAGTGATGAATGAATCAAATAAACTGTTTGGGTTGGTCTCTTTTGGTAGATGAAGCCAATGGTAACCTTTGTTGTTCCTGCTTCTCGGTGAAATAGTTCAAATTTGACTAAAGGAAACATTTGATTTATCGTGGGTTTATATTTAAGGGGAATGGTTATGCTCATTTGTCAGACTATCATTAAATGTAAATGTTGTTTCTTATTTTTAGCTCCGTTTCCCTTGGGCCTGACCAGATCTTACTGAGAGGTACACAGCTTAGAAATACTCAGTGGGTCTTTGGCATAGTTGTTTATACTGGACACGACACGAAACTCATGCAGGTAAAATGTTTCTGTGCTGAAAAACAATGTTGATTTTAGTATTTTTTAAATTCCTTTTTGTTTTTATTGACCAGAGGGTGGAAAATACTGACGTGGCATTTAAGAAACTCCAGTTTATCTATGAACCTAAATTTGGAAAGGAAGTGCCTTTATTTTAGTTCTGTAGCTAGTTTCTTTTGGATTTCTGTTATCAGATATTTGTTACTTTTTGCCTGAAATATAAATGGTTTTTGTTTTCTAGATTGAAGGGGGAAATTGGTTCTAACTTACTTTGTTGTAAGGTGGGATGAGTTCTGATATTTTTATTTCTTTACTAATTCTCCTCTTCACTCCATTAATTAGGACTTTAACTGAATTCTAGACAGTTTAAAATAAGTTACTTTTATTCTTCAAATAACAAATAAAAAAATTTGAAGTCAGTGATGTTGCTCTTTTTCCCCGTCAGTTTTTTAAAATTAGTGTTTGTGAATTTACAGCTCACATTTATATTATGATGGATTTTGCCAGGCAGCTTTTGAAATTCTGCATGAATTGATGTCCCAAAATGTCATGTCTTACATTTTCTTTGGTATCACTTGGCATCTTATGATTGTGAATGGGAGTTTGTTTTTCAGTTGTATGACATTCGTAGAACTTTTAAAACACACATTTGGCTGTATTTCTGGATTAAAAAATATTTAGTGATGTACCAAATCTAGTGCTTGGCTGTATGGATACAAAAGTGAAAAGCCACGTCTTACCCTCTGGGAGCCAGGCAGGCTAAGAAGTAATACAGAATTCCAAAGTCGAGAGATAATCACTGCAATATGTATTATTTTTGAAGTGTTATGGGTATATACAGAAGGTCATCCAGCCCTGGTTTGGGGGCGTCAGTTGACTGGACACTAAGAATAATCCCCAGCAGAAGCATATTTTAGATAACAAGTTGGAGAGGGGAGACTGTTGTGTTGATTCATTCTTTAAGGTCCAATGATAATAGGAAGAGAGAGTTAAACATTCCACAAGATGATGTAATGGCCACACCAGGTCCTAAATACAGTGAAGACAGGGAAGGAAGATGGGGCTCAAAGGATTGAGAGGCCCCCTGAAGCTGAGGAGGATGGCAAGGGTGGCTGGGTGACAGGCTGATCCGGGTCAGGGTGCTCGTCTCTGTGTCTCTGGGGTGGTGGGTTTCAGGCGTGATGAGACCTGTGGGTGAACTGTGGCAGTAGGAAGTTAAAGGTTGAACTGTTGAAGGCCATTAGATGTGGAGAAGTGTTACTGTTCTCAGAGCTAACTGGTCAATGACACAGAGACAAGCACTGCAGACGAGATGATTAATCTGAAAAGGGAGGCTGAAGCTCGCTCTGGCACTCAGCAACCACCTGTCTTTAGTGATTCTCTTATATACTCTAAAACATCCGATTAAAGTTTAAAATTTCAAAAAGTTAAGAGAGCAAAGTAAGATGGGAAACCACCATAAAGATTCCAATTCAATACAATTGCTGCTGAACTTGTATACAATTGATACAATTTAAGAACATTTTACTTGGGCCTGAATCACAAGGATGCCAGGTTGTCTGTTCCATGGGCCCATTTCCTTGAACTAGGACCAACAATTATCGTGTTAATGAGGAGAAAGGAAAAAAGTACAACTGCCCAGTGCCTTGACAGTTGTTTAGCCACCAGCTACGACCCCATGTGGTCCTCCAGCAAACGTTTCTGCTTTTCAGCAGGCCTGGGCAGGTTCTCAGAGTAAGGCAATTCCATCTTAGGGCCATGTTCCACCCGAAGCACATGAGCCCAAACAGCAATGTCTGAGCATGGGGGGCTGTACCCCTTCAGAGAAGTAAGGAACTTGATGCATCGATGCTGTGATTTTGAAGCTAGGACCTTGGTGAGGCTGGGGCAGAGAGAGATGAGTGCTGTGGGCCAGTTTCCAAGTCTTCAGTGAGGGACTGGTAACCTTGCCAGGGGATAGGGGCAGGAGGTGGTCTAGCCAAATGGCATGAATTTTATGAGTGAATTTTTTTAACATGGCATTCAAGGAATAAAGGTTCAGATGTATTTCTAGATCTCAAATACACATTGGATAGTAACACCTTCAGGTGTCCAGGGGATGCGAGTCTCAGCTGTGTCATCACTCTCTGCTTTACGGGAGGGGAAAGGCATGTCCTTGACTGGATGAGGCAGGGGCAACAGGAGAGCTCGTGAAGGAGGGAAGAGCAGGGCAGGGCTCTGGGCATAGTGGGAAGGGTGCAGAGTATCTGTGCTGGGGTGAGGTGGCGGGAGCTCTCCATGGCAGTTAAAGAAACGAAGTGAATAGTTGGTGAAGGCTGCGAGGCAGCTCTTATGGGTGGATCAGGATTATTCAGCATGTCGGAGATGAGCTTCATCTACCCGCCCTGCTGGGTTGTCATCTGCGAACAGGGGCTGATTAGAATGCTTCCAGTGTGGTTTCTCAGCAGTCCGGCCCACATGCAGAGACTTGATCTTGATAAATGGTTTGGTCCTCTGCCACCCAGTCTGCACCCTCTGGCTTCCTCAGTCCAGTGCCAGTAACCCGCGCTCCGCTAACCAGAGATCACTACGTCTGCTTTTTACAATGAGGGGACAAAGAGATCATGAGTGGCTCACTTGGATTTCAGTAGAGCCCAGAGACAGTGCTTATTACAAATTTAAGCACTCTCCAAGATTTCTTATACACTGGGGTGCTTTCTCTGGATGTATTATAATATTGTTTTCCGGGAGCATACGTTGATAAATACAACTTTGTAGCTAAGCTGTATGAGTTAATTACGTTATATTTTAAAACACTCCCATCGTCTCTTCAGTGAGTGAGGCAGGCACTAAGCTTGCATCCTGTGAGCATGAGAGGCACTTTTCCTTGTCCCGGGATGTGCTTATTGCATATTGACTGCTGAGTACAGAATGATGGACAACCCCAGAGATATCTGTGCTAGCCCAGCTGTGCCTTTAGGGCTGAAACAAGTAAAAATAATGCGCTTTGAAAAGGAATACAACATAGCTCCCATAGCTGGGAGCCACCCTGTTTGTGCAGTCACAGTTCTCGTCTGAGCTAGAGAAAACTCAATTCCTTTAGGGTTCCTCAGGTTCTTCTTCTACCCTTCCCCCCACAAACTCTCACCTTAATGCCTCTACCCTTCAAGGTTCATTCAGTTCCTGCTTAGTGTAGTTTACATAGGTCATTACGAAAGTTTTGAGATACATAAAAATCAAGAAACAATAATCCCCATGGTCAGAAACAAACGAAGCCCTTCTAGCAACACTCATAAGCCCAGCAAGTTAAAACTTGTTTGGGTGAATCAGAAAGGATGCTGTCGACTGTTTTTCTCAGAGGTGAAATAATGGGCCATAACATGGTCTGTCTCAAACTTTCATAGTGACCCATGTATGCAGAAATATTTCAATCTACTATTTTTGTTGATTGATTTAAGGAGAAAGAGAATGATTATCACATTCATTATAGCAAACACTAATTACAACAAATCATGCATTGTTTTTGATGATTAACAGGTATTAACTCACTTATTCCTTCTGATGGCTAGGTAATATTGTTGTCACTTTATAGATGAAGAAACTGAGTCACAGAGTATCTAAGAAATTCAAGGTTACAAACTGGTAAGAGAGAGGGATTCAGACACAGGCAGTCAAATTCCACATCCATGTTCTAACTAGTATTCTCATGCCTGCTTCCTTAGGAGCGAATAAAATACATAAGATTTAGGTCTGATTTCAGCTTCTTCTAAAACTGACATTTTGACCCGTTTTTACTTACAATTCCATTCCACCATCATGGTAGCATTCTCTGAGAATTTTATAGAAAAACTTACAATGCTAGTAGGAATTTAGCATTAAAAACTCACATTGCAAGTAGAAATATTTAGAGGATGGGAATGATCAGGCAGATTTTGGGTTTCCACAAGAGCACATATTAAAGCCTTAAGTTGGGGGATCATTATTCTTGTGTTGGATGAAAGATACATTTTCTTAATCCTCTTCACTGGCCAGAATTCAACCACTGGGAAAGATCAGAAGTCACTAACTAAAGGGGTCACAGAAATGAAGTTTACTATACTTTTCCCCTGCCTGTTCATTCAGTGAGTGTTTATTAGAAATGATAAGCTCATCTTTGGTTTTTAGAAGTTAGAATAAACAGTCGTGGAACTGGCCTGCCTGGTTCTTGCTATGAGGCCGGATGTGGCTGTGTTCTCCCATTTGACCTTGAAGTGGTCTTTGGTTGATGATAAGTTGGCCTTTACTAATGGATTTACATTTAGAGTCTAGAGAGATTTTACTTAAAGTCTGTAAAAGACAAATAATTTAAAGGATTACTGTGAAAGGGGGCGGTGAAAATAGAAATATAGACAAATGCTGCTATGTCGTTCAGATGTCTAAAGGACTTATTTTTTCAAAATACCAGTATGATGATTCTCCAACTTCCCCATCCTCAAGAAAACCAAGGCCATGATGGTCTTCAGGGTCTGGTGATAGAATTCACATCACAATATCAGTGACTGCTGTGGTATGAGTTTCTTTGTAGAGTTTAGGAATGAATTGCCTCCTGTTTTCATCTCCATTTCATTTTCACCTGTGACTTTATTCGTATTCTTATTTCTGAGACATTTTCATCTTAGCTGTTGTAACAATCAGATTGATTTCTTAAGGATAGTGAAGGAAAGCGTTGACTTAAGTTTGCGACAGGGCACCACTGTTATGGTCAGTCAGTGCCTCGCAAACTTGCAGATCACCCTAATTTAGCAAATCATCCATGTTGCTTTTGGAAAGCTAGGGCCTGCTATCCATGGGAGGACCGCAGGCTGGAGCTCCTGTGTCCATCTCTCCCTGAAATAGAAGTTACTGGCTTCTAATCTAACCCAGGAGTCATTTCGTGTTCAACATGGATTATGATTAATTCCCACCCGACTGTCCTCTGCTCCGTGTCTTCTTTGGCCACCTACCGTGTTACTGTATTTATTTCCTTTGAGTGCTATAAAAATTTCCAAGTCTTAGAGGCTTCACGCAGCACAGTTGTTATGTCATGGTTCTGTAGGTTGGAAGACTGAGCTAAAACTTCAGATGTCGTCTGTTGCTTTCTGCGTCCTCCACGGGGAATCGGATCCTTGCAGTTTCCAGCCTTCGCTCCCTGTCTTCTGGTTCCCCTCCTCCATCTTCACAGCACTGGTTTTACCTCTCTGATCCATTTCCTGTGGTCACCTCTCCCCTGACCATAATCAAGACAAGTTTTCCCTTTTGAGGACCCTTGGGATTAGACTGGGTGCGCTTGGATAATCCAGGATAATCTTTTCGTCCTACAGTCCTTAATTGAATCCCATCTGCAAAGTCCCTTTTACTGTATAAAATAACATATGTACGGGGGTCAGGGATTAGGATATGGGCCTCAGGGGCCTTTATTTGCTGGCCACGGCTCCCTGCAGAAATTTTTCTTATGAAATGACTTCAGGTGGGTCGCCGCCTTATTCAAACAGTCTATTGTCTTTGCCACTGTTGGAAAATCTAGGCCCAAATTTTCCACCGGGAATGCAGTGATTCCTGAATCTGGCTTTAATGAATCTCTCTGAACTTACCTCCTAACACTGACCTCGGCTCTGGCTGGGCTGGTGTGCCCAGCAGCAGCGAGAAAGCAGATGAGAGGCCTGAGGTGAGGCTGGGTCCTCCTTCTCTCTCCCTTTTCCTGCCCACATCCTGCTCATGATTCAAGACACGGGTCAGGTGTCCCCGTCCACCAGGCCCTTTCTGAGTGTTCCTGCTCATTTCTTTACAGTTCCCCAAGGGAACGTTTTGTCCATTCATTTATTTCAACACCTATTAGTGTTATGTTTTGCATTATCAATGTGTATGTGTCGTGTCTTTTTTCCCTTAAATTTTGTCCTTTTAAAATATCTCAGTATATTTATTATAGAGCTGTGCTGTTGAAGGTTCTCTCTAGATTTTTAGAGTATAGAGTCTGTACATTTCTTGTGAGTTAACAGTGTCTTCATTTGTTTAAAACTGGACTTAGCTTATTTAGAGCTTATTGTATTCTAAGATATAGAAAATCATTAATTTTATGCTAAGTATGTAATGAGAAACACAGAATGACTGGGTGTGGTGGCTCATGCCTGTAACTGTAGCACTCTGGGAGGCTGAGGCGGGTGGGTTGCTTGAGCTTATGAGTTTGAGACCAGCCTGAGCAAGAGTGAGACCCCTGTCTCTAAAAAATAAAAATAAAAAAATAGTGGGGTGGGCTCCTGTAGTCCCAGCTACTTGGGAGACTGAGGCAAGAGAATCACTTGAACCCAAGAGTTTGAGGTTGCTGTGAGCTGTGACACCATGGTATTTTACCGAGGGTGACAAAGTAAGACTCTGTCTCAAAAAACCAAACAAAACAAAATGCAGAATGAACCATGTAGAGTTGGAATGTGATCTATAAATGGTAGAGCATGTCTTCTTCTTTACTTAAAACTAGCTTTGGGGCCTGGGTGCAGTGGCTCATACCTGTAACCATAGCACTCTGGGAGGCCGAAGTGGGTGGATTGCCTGAGCAAGTATGAGACACCCTCTACCCCCAGTCTCTACTAAAAATAGTAGGGAGTTGTGGCAGAAACCTGTAGTCCCAGCTACTCAGGAGGCTGAGGCAGGAGGATCACTTGAACCCAAGAGTTTGAGGTTGCTGTGAGCTCGGATGCCATGGCATTCTACCCAGGGTGACAGAGATTCTGTTTCAACAAAACCAAACCAACCAACCAACCAAACAAACAACTACCTGTTGATTCAGGAGTGTGGCATGTTTTTTAATTTAATTGATTATTAAGCCAAAAAAAAGAAGGCATTGACTTTGTCAGTTGTTAAATGTGATCGTCTTTCCTCCTTTTCTTCCCACCTTTTGTCCCCAAGTCTGCTCTGTGACCCTTATTACTTTTAAATGCTCTTGTGCAGAATTCAACCAAAGCCCCTCTCAAGAGATCGAACGTGGAGAAGGTGACCAACGTGCAGATCCTGGTGTTGTTTGGCATTCTCTTGGTCATGGCCTTGGTGAGCTCGGTGGGAGCCCTGTACTGGAACAGGTCTCAAGGTGGAAAGAACTGGTACATCAAGAAGCTGAGTAAGTGTCAGGGTGGGCTGCTTGCTGTGGCCGCACCATCCTTTGGTTCCGCTGGGCTACTGCATATAATGCCAGCCCTTTAGGAACAACTGAGAGGTTAGGAGCAAGTGACGACCTGGAGAAGGGCACATCTGGGGATAGTTTTATACTTGGATGATTATTTCTTGACTATTTTTTAAGGTCTTTTCTTACTGACTGCACTAGGGATTATCTAGTTTATCTAATTTAATTTATGTAAATATAACTTCAGATTAATACTCACTTAGTTCCAGCCAAATACAGAAATATCACTCCATAATTTCCTCTCCTGATTTGTGCTGTTATTGTTACATTTATCTCTGTTGTCCATCCAACAGTACAGTGTTGTAATTATGACTTTATATTATCTTTTTCTCTTAAAGAATCTCAAGGAAAAAAAAGCCATTAACTTATTTATTTACCATCTTCTGAATTCTTTGTTTCTTCCTATAGATTTGAAAGATTTGAATTAATAGCTGGTATCACTCCTTTGCCGGAGGCATCTTCATTCTCTCCTCATGCCTTTGTACTGTCACATAAATTCCACCTGCGTTTGAGGCCAATAAGGCAATTTTACAATGAACTCTTTGCAATTGCTTTTCTTTCAAATTGAGAAGAAAAGATAAACACAGATGTGATTTTACTGTCTTTGATAAATGCCTTTCAGATGACCTTTACTAGTGTCCTTTGTTTCTCTGTTTGGATTCTGACTGCTATCTGGTGTCCCTTCTTTCAGCCTGGAGAACTTCCTTTAGTATTTCTTAATTTGGCAGGTAGAGATTTGTTTCTAAACAAATGTTGTACCTTAGGGACATCTGTAACCTTTGGGACTCAGAGACCCTATTTGGCAACATCTGGTTCTGTAGGTGAACAAGACAAGAAATGGTACGTCAGGAAAGAAAGTGATCAGCCAGGAGACAGGAGGCTGGGTGATGAGGAGGAGGGAAGAATGGTGGCCAGGTGACGGTGCTGACCAGCGCGTGCCTGCTCACTTCTGTTCTTTCCATCACACCTGCCCTCCAGAGTTTTAAATCTAAATCAAACTACCACATTTCACTTAGTCTCCAGGGGAAAAACTCACTTACTATGGTTTGGAGCCATTCTAAATCCTTGATTTCCAATCCTAGCCCTCTGCTATCTTTATTCTGATTCCAGTTCTCCTCACAGGCATCTTTAATCCCAGCTAAACCCTTAACCTGGTTGTAGCTATCTCCTTAACCCTCTTGTAAGCTCAGAGGGTCTCCCTTCTCTGTCCTTCATGTGGAATATCATGGCCATTGCAGAAAAGAACTTTTTGAGACCCCCAGACCCTGTGTCTCTTCCCTACCCCTGGTGTCCCTTCTTGAAGCTAATCCTGCCTCTGGATTCTGTTCCCGAGGGTCTTGTTCCATGAAGGCATTCCTTCTCTTATCTTTAGATAGGCTCTGCCTCTCCGTCTGCTTCTCTGGTTCACACTTTCCCAATCCTTTTATAGTGCCCCAAATCTACTCACACCTCAGTGAGGTTGTCAGTGTTCCTTACAACCAATCCAAAGGCCCGTCCTGCTTTCTTCCTTCTTATGAGTCATCTGTCTTTCCTCTGTTCTTTAACGCTGGCTTCAGGCATTTCTTCCCCAGCTGGTTCTCAGTGACCAGGCTTCCCACTAAGAAGCCTCCCCGTCAGTCAGTTCCGCAGTGTCCTGCTGTGTGGTCATGTGGAGGGCACGCCTGTCTCTGCTCACTCCCCTCTCCCACAGCCCCCAGGGGAAACCAGCTCTTGCACTCAGGGTTGCTGACACATAGCAGATGCTCAGTTATTATTCTAACGTGAATCTCTAAATAAACCAATAGGCTTTTGCTGTAAACATCTTTTTAGAAGAATTTCAAAAGAAAAAAGTAAAAAGAAATAGAATGAATCTGTAGCTAAACCAATACTCTGGTTTTCTCCCACAGACACAACCTCAGATAATTTTGGATACAACCTGTTGACATTCATCATCTTATACAACAATCTTATTCCCATCAGTCTGTTGGTGACTCTTGAGGTTGTGAAGTACACTCAAGCCCTTTTCATAAACTGGGTGAGTATTAAAGCAGAGTTTAATCTCAGTTTGCTAACACTATCTCAGCACCTTCAGCATGTAATTGAGCATCCGGAAAAGAATTTTCCATTTACCATTAGGTCCAGGAGTTTAAATCGGCCCAACAAAGAACTGGCAAGGGATCCCCACTGAGGGTGTCCCTGAGAAGTGGGGAGGACAACGGCACGTATTGGAGGGCTGTCATGAGGACTGAGATGCTGGAGGCAGAAGGCTGAGCAGGGGCTGCTGATGCTTTTAAAGTCTAAGCAGTGCTGAAGAAAAGGCCTGTGTGGTGTGTTGACTACGGTGTTCACTCTGTGTCAGAATTCATCATGACAGTAAACCTGGATTTAATTTTAAGGAGGATAGTGATGATCATGAGTTTGAAGGGACTGCCATGGCCTGTAAGCTCTGGATCGCAGTAGCCCGTATCAGTAGGCCAAGTGCTTTTGTGGGCATTTTTATTAGATCTTCAGTTAATGGACACTGTATTTTCACCCCCAAATTTAAAATTAGCATTTCTATGAAAACAAAAGGTTTTAAGTTGTCTATTCTTAGTTTCTGTTTTGTATTAATCTGAACCAAAGTGTGTACTGAATAATCTGAATCACGTCACGCAGTCTCTGAAATGTGTTTTCTCTCTCTCAGGACATGGATATGTATTATCTAGGAAATGACACTCCTGCCATGGCCAGGACATCAAACCTTAATGAAGAGCTTGGGCAGGTGAGAACCTCTCTGGAAACTTTGGTGATGTTGACATGAGCATGAGGGGACATAAATGTTAGTAGAAGGACCATTTGTTACCAACTGTACCCCGAACCCCTTGGTTCTTATCTTGTGGACATTGAAGAATGAGAGGGAGTGACAGAGAATGTGTTGCAAGTACAGAGAGGGAGTATTCTGAAGGGAAAGTGTACTCTTTTTTTTTTTTTGAGACAGTCTCACTATGTTGCCCTTGGTGGAGAGCCGTGGTATCACAGCTCACAGCAACCTCAAACTCTTGGGCTTAGGATTCTCTTGCCTCAGCCTCCCAAGTAGCTGGGACTACAGGCACCTGCCACAACGCCTGGCTATTTTTTGGTTGTAGTTGTCATTGTTGTTTGGCAGGCCTGGGCTGG